>JBBPTO010001699.1:0-14054 GCA_038094155.1 Pulveroboletus cf. aberrans
TCCTGAAGTGTGATTAAGATTACATTTTAATTAAGTTGGACTGATGTGTCAGTCAAGCCTAATAGTTGACCTATGTCTTTAGTAACATGAATAGTGTATTAAGCACTATGGTCTGCCTGTATTAACAAAGCACAGGATCTAGTGTTTGATTCACAGAATATTGACACTCCTTACTAGAATGTTATGTACTTGAAGAATATGGAATGAGTTTCAAAGACTTTATGTTTTCTTGAAACTTGACATTTCCTAGATTCTTGATGAAGATGCCTGTAAATTTTTTGGTAGCCTCAACATAGAATAGTTCAACTTCTTTAAACTCAATGGTTTCTTGGATGTAGTGATCATCCTTTCTGACCTGTTTTTTGCAACCTTCTTGTACAGGGTTTGATGCTAAAAACATTGCACCTTGATCATCCAGACATAGAGGGATTGGCTTGAGTGGAAAGCCTAGTTCTTCAAATAGGATGAACATTCAGACTATTTTCTTTGCCACTTCTGTCATTGCACAGTATTCTGCTTCAGTGGATGAGAGTCTAACATGTTTTTGTCATTTTAAAAGCCATGAGATTATTCCATTTGCAAGGAATATAGCATATCCAGTGGTGGATCTTGATGTTTCTACTTCTCCGGCCCAATCTGTATTACAGCATGCTATCAGACCATTTTTAGAACCATTTGCACAGTATTTGAAGCACAGATTCTTTGTTGAAGAAACATAGCGAACTATCCAGATTGCCTTCTGCAAATGTTCTTCTGTTGGATTTGCAGAGAACTGTGACATTTTGATTACTGCAAAAGCAATGTCTGATCTTCTTTCAAGCATTAGAAAAAGAAGTGAGCCTATTACAGATCAAAAGAGACTTTGAATCTTGTGATCAGGTTTTTCCTGTGTCAATGGCATAAGATTGTATCCAGAGGGTAAAGGTGTTATAACTGCTTTGCAGTTCTCTCGACCAAAGCACTTGGTAACCTTTTCAGCATAGGCTATTTGATCAAGGACAAGAGTTCGCTTGATTCGATCTCTTGTTATCCTCATGGATAGATTTTCCTTTGCATCTTCAAGATCTTGGGATTCCCATCTCTTTATGAAACATTCCTTTTCTTTGCAAACCAGTGTTTTGTCACTACCCATGAAAAGTGTATCATCAATGTACATCACAATGATGATAAAGATATTTTCTTTCTTCTTTATGTAAACTCTGGATCAACATATAGCCTTTGATAGCTAGATTTGATAAGAGAAGAATGGAGTGTGGAGTGCAACTTGTTTTAGTCCATATATGGCTTTATTTAATAGACAGAATTTTGAGGGATTCCTTGGATCTGTAAAGCCTTCTGGCTGCATCATGTAGATCTCTCCATCAAGATCTTCATACAGAAATGCTGTTTTGACATCTAATGCTGATTTGAATTCCCAATCATGTAGTGCTGCTAAAGCTAGAAGGAACCTGACTGTTTCAAATCAAGTGACAGGTGAAAAGGATCTTCATAGTCCACACCGAAGATTTGTGCGAAGCCTTTTGCAATGTATCTTGCTTTAATATGATTGCTTGTTCTGATAGCAAAAACCTAACTTTCTTTTACTGGTCAATGATCTCTGGGAAAATCTACAAGCTTCCAGACTTTCCTGTCATGTAGAGATTTCATTTCATCTTCACATGGAGTCTGCCATGCATCCTGTTGTTCTTGAGGAAGTTTAATGTCTTTGTAATGTATTCCCACTTTCAAATCAGCAAATCCTGTTACTGCTGCTGCCAATAGTCCATTTATCCAACCTTGTGACATGACTTGTCTGTCTTGTCTGAAGTTTGACACTTGTTTGATTGAGTATTGATCAACTAAGCTAGACATCAATTCATAGAGTTGTTCTAAACCTTCTTGATTGGTTGGTTCTTCCATTTCTTCATCATGATCTTGTTCTTTTTGAACTTCCTCCTCATGAATTTGTATATCCTCTTGCATAGTGATTTACATTAAAGCCATTATTCCTTGTCATTCTATCTCTATAAGAGTGAGATCTCCATAAGCAGAGTCTGGTTGAACTCTTCTTTGGGCTATCTTTGTGGAACTTCAAATGGATTCTTGAGGAGGTCTGAAGATTTGTTCATGTTCTCTCCTTGTAGAATGATATTGATGAGGATGTGCTCTGAATCTCACAAGAGATTTGTCTTCAGTTTGCCTTGGTGACATCCAATCTCTTTTCCTTATAGAATCAGATTCCTCTGATTCAGTTACTTCTTGTGGAGGAAGTAGCTTTTGTTTCACATTGTGTCTGTCTACATCTTCTTTTGATGGTGGATGCTTCCTTGTCTGAATGGAGAAGGAGGTACAGACTGATATGAAGGTGGTGGATTTATTTTCTTTGGAGTAGAGACTTTAGAGGGGGTTGATGTTGTTGAAGTGGAAGATGTGTCTAGATGATCTCCTGAGAAGTCTTCATCAGTAGTACTGCCTTCTAGTGGTGCTTGTGATTGACTGGGATTTAAATTTGCTCTTGATATTGGTAGTGGTATTATTAGATCTCAAAGTGGTACTGGTATTTCTTGAGATTCTTGATCTTCTTGATCAATGGGCATCATTTGCTATTCATCCTTTGGCCTCTATTAGAATTGGAATCAGACCATCTTCTTGGCCTTTGAGACAATGATGGAACACTGATTCATTGAAAACAGCTTGAGTAGAGTCAAATACTCTCCTTCTGGTTGTTGACCAAAATCTCCAGCCTTTGGTGTTTGGTATATAATCTATAAAGGTCATTTCTTCAGATTTTAAGCTGAGTTTGTTTCTTCTTTGTTCTGGAGTGATGTATACAAATGATTTACAACTGAATACTTGAAAGTAGGAGACATGTGGTTTGTTACCACTTTTGAAGATTTCAATAGTGTTCTTTCAGTTGTGATGACACATTGCTTGTCTGTTATAGATGAACGTTGCTGTTTCTACTGCATCTTTCCAAAACGATTTTGATAAGCATGCATGATGTCACATAGCTTCTGCTTTTTCCATTATGGTTCTGTTAAATCTCTCTGCTTGACCATTTTGTTGAGGTATATGGGATACTGTTATTTCATGAGTGAACCCCCTGGAAGTGAAGAACACATGATGTTTGCACATGAATTCTCCTCCTTGGTCTGAAGAAACAGAGGGGAGCTGATGAAAAAGGTTTCCGCCCAAGAAACCATATTTTGAAAGTGTTGTGCAGCAGTGGCTTTGTATCTGATAAATGCAACAAGTACAAAACCAGACTGATCATCTATAAAAGTAAGAACATATTGTGCTCTTGATCTTGGTTCCACTGGGTAAGGACCCATTAGATCTGTGTGTACCAGTTCAAGTGTCTGTGTTGCTCTTTTTGAAGAGTCTGGAAAGGATTTGTTGGACATTTTGCCAATAGCACATCCTTTGCAAAGAGGATGAGACATGGGAATGGCACATTGGGATAGTCCAGTCAGATTTTTGACACCATGGCTTAAAGCATTGTCGCTTGTATGTCCAAAGCACTGGTGCCATATTTCATATGAAGAGGTCTCTTGCAGTGTGGCTGCTTGATGGTTCATTGGTGTGATCTGAGATGACCAACACCAATGTAACTTAGACTGTGGTAATAAAGCAGACACCTGTATTACAAGTGTTCCACACTTGTCCCAAATTTTGAATTCTTTTCCTTCAATCTCACCTCTGAAGCCATGCAGAGTGAGAGTTGGAAGTGAAAGTAGATGCTCTTTCGCTTTTGGAGTATACCAGACTTTTTCTAGGGTGACCAGAGGTTTACCATCTTGTTGAATGATAACATTTCCAGATCTATATCATATTAAAGGTTAATTGTCAGCAGTTTTGGCATACCATGTTCTGTTCCTTATATGAGCAAAGTTATCTATATATGGTGAAAGATGATCAGAACATTCGCTGTCAACAAGCCAATGATCTTGCACTTGAAAGTCTGTGATTGTAGATATGTTTTGCATTGCAGAAAATGTGGCTAGATCATTCATTCCCATGTTCTTGTCTCCCACAGTATAACAGTCACCATAAGTACATTGCTCTTCAAGGTTTACATCATAATCTATTGGATCTCCTATGTCTAGATCATGATGATCATTCCTCAGGTAATACCCATAGCCAAAAGAATCATAGAGTTTATGATGATCTGCATACAAATGAGGTTGATCTTCCCATGTTACATTTTCTGTTTCATCAGTTAAACCTCCTCAAAATAGAATCTGCTTCCTTTTTCCTTTTTTATCTTTTCTCCTGTTGCATACTAGAGGTGTTTGTCCTCCTCCTTCCATTTGATTAGAAGGGTCTCTGCCTTCTGGTGGGTTGTCTCCACAATTAAGTGGGTTAGAATGAGAGAGTACACTTCAGGATAAGAAAGGGCCTACTAATGAGCATAGGCTCTTCTGGAAGCGAGACAATTGATGGATTGTGGGATGCCACCAGTTGAATGGGTGTGGGTGGTGCTGTGTATGGAGCATCCCATACTTGAGGTGGTGCACCAGCCATATTCATAATGTTGTCTTCATTCTGTTCACTATTGAGGGTCTTGCTGAGAGGATTAGGAAAGTCTCCAATGTCAGCTTCTTCTTCAAATTCAGCTTCTTCTACCATTCCTACAAAACCTTCTACCATCTTTGTACCAGATACTCATCCCTTGCCAGTCTTTTTCATTCAGTTTTGATAACTGAAGCACCTCTGTTGCTTTGTCTCTTGATGTTGAGAGGCACCAGGTCTAAATTCTTTCTTTTGGGCTTGTTTCCCTCCTTTACCTTGGGTATGCTCACTGAAGCTTTGTTGCAAGCTTTGTCCTATAGTTTGAGACTGCCATCTGTTTTGCTGTGGTGGCCCTCTCTTGAAAGTATTTGTCCTATTTGCAGTTGCATTTGATGCTTCTGCAATACCCTTGGCATGTCCTTTTGAAGGACCTAGTGTTCCTTGCACTTTTCCAAGACTGATCTCTGCAAGGACAGCATTGTGGATGTGATCTTGGGTTAGATTCCCAATGTTGGTAGATTGTGTCAAGTTTGACACAAGGTGATTGAGGTGTTTTGGCAGTTGAACCATGCAATGCACATCTCGAGCAGATTCAGCTTGATTGTCTCCCACAAGTTCAAGCTTGTTGAAAAGAGTTTGGACATGGTTCATGTCCTTGGTAAATTGTTCAACACTGTCAGTTCTGATCTTGACATTGTTGAGGTCAGTTGAAAGGCTGAACTGTGTTGATATCCCTGATGCTTCATAGAGATTCTGAAAAGCAATCCAGGTATCATGTGTCTTGGAGTCAGCAATATCACTTGCATCTGCTCCAGTGCCACCAACAATATAGTGCATATTGTAGGTCGATGTCTTGCAGTGATATTGGTGTCTACAGACATGCAAAGGTTTCCATAGACTGTCATCAAGCAAACACCAGTTTGCTTTTCTTGCTGCAATAGTGCCAATCCAGGTGCATGTTCCATCAGCAAGTTCCCACAGGTTGTAAGCCTTAAGAAAGTTTTTCATTCTTTCTCTCCATTCCAGGTAGTTATAGTGACCAGTTAGAACAGGAACACAACCCAATAGAGTTTCATTAGTTCGAAGAGTTGTAGAATTAGTGGGGAGTTGAGCCATTTTAATTTCAGCTAAGAAGAAAAATATCAGTAAAATGTTGATCAAAGAAGTCATCAAACATGTCATGATCAAAAATAGCCTGAAAGTCTGGTCTTCCATCATCGGATCTTCAATTAGTTTTAACTGATCTTTCTGGTTTTCTGATTTGATCTGCTATATCCATACATCGTTCTTTTTCAGTTAGATCCTGTGTTTCGGATTCCTGAGTTGCATCATCTGGAGAGAGTAGGTGCTCTTCAACTTCTGCAGCAGATTCTTCCTCTGAGGTTAAACCTTGCCTTCTCCAATGCTTTCTTCTTCTTTTCCACTTCAGTTCTTGATCTCTCCTCACTTTTCATTCCTTTGTTCTTATTTCTTTATATTCTGTTCAATTCATGGAACTCAATGTTTTTGTAACTCAATACCATTTTGGCATCAGTCTCAATGATATTGCTTTGAAACTTCTATGGTAAGCCTCTGCAAAGAATTGCAGGTTTGGAAATACATCATTGGAAAGTATCCCAGATTGAATCAAGACATTTTGAATAGAACAAGTGACATAAGGAGTAAAAAGTACTTCATGAAAGTACAGTGACTCCAAAAACCGTTGCAATTGTTTGCTACATTTAGAGTGTATGTAGTGTACTGGCTATAATCGTGGGAATCTCGCTTAGCGTCTGTGGGACCGAATATAGTACAGACCCCTGGCTACGTAACGGTCCATGGATCACGTGATTCTGTCTGGTGGTGCCAGAGATATGGCCATTACAAAATAGCAACACCATTGCAACAGTTTTTTCACTTTTGTGCTGGTGCATATAATCTCCATTAAATGACATGATATTTGGCTTTCTTTGGTCATACAAACAAAAATATACATATAATGATTGTGTCTGAGTTTAAATATATTCACACTCCTCTTTATTTGTAATCACTATTATCATATATTCTACCTTTACTACCCAGAAGAATATTATTCTCTCTATGCTTGATGCTGGTTACTCTGCTTGCTTATACTGTTGTAGACTGCTCTACTACATACAGACTTTGAAAAAATAAGCTTTTTGAGCTTTTAAAGTTTTGTGGAGGTCATCTAATGAAGCTTTTCCTATTAATATTCAACACACTATGTATTTGATTAGCTTTTGCAAGGCCAATAATGCTATTTAGGATACCAGAAACATTTCTAATATCATCAATACATCCATATGCATCAACATAGTCCTTTATCACGTGAAAAAGACTAGTATAAATGATGTGGTGATCAAGAAACCTGTCCTATACTTGACAACTTTATCTGCTAATCTATTGTTAAGTCATTTTTCTGCCTTTTTCTGCCCCCAATTGCATTCACCCAACTCCATATGATTGATTTGAATCTCTTATAACCATACAATCCCCTTCAAGTCCAGTTCTAATGCATATAAGCAAAATTCAACTAAGCTTTGTAATGTTTAATAGACAGGAGAGGGCATTTATTGATTACCACAGCCTCTATACTAGACTTTTTCATGTGATAAAGGACTATGTTGATGTATAGGGATGTATTGATGATATTAGAAATGTTTTTGATATCCTAAATAGCATTATTGGCCTTGCAAAAGCTAATCAAATATGTAGTGTGTTGAATATTAATAGGGAAAAGCTTCATTAAATGACCTCCACAAGACTTTAAAAGCTCAAAAAGCTCATTTTTTCAAAGTCTGTATATAGTAGAGCAGTCTACAACAGTATAAGCAAGCATAGTGACCAGCATCAAGCATAGAGAGAATAATATTCTTCTGGATAGTAAATGTTATGGCCAACCTGGGGATGGGCAGGCGTAGGACTGTCGGGACTTCAGTCTTAACTGTGGACAAGGTGGCGATGAAGCTTGACGATTGCAAGGCGTCTACAAGGAGCCTACCTACTAGCGAGGTTCAGCAACAAGGGTTGCTACCGAGCTAACGACAGCCAAGGACTTCCGAGTTAACGGTGAACAAGGGAGTCTGCCTACAATTGAGGACAGATGACAAGGACTACCGAGTTAACAGTGGTAACTCCCATGTGTGCAGTCATGACAAGGAGACCTCGGGGTGAGGTCGACAATGGAGACTTCCTGATTAAGGGTTGTTGACAAAGAGTAAGAAGGTATTAGAGGCTACCCTTGGGCCTGTATTGTGGAGTGGGAACAACGATGTATTCCAGCAAGGGTGAGAGAACTAGGTAGATGACAGTAAGACTAGACTGAGGAGCATAGGTGCGACGAAGTGGGTTTATATATGTAAAGAACTTCAGGGCAAGCATGGAACATGAAGGAATACTATGGAAGGAATTGCTGACCGAGCAAGTGAGATAAGGGCACGTGAAGTGCAATGAGAATGGATGGTGAGTCAGGGTATCATAGTCAGTGATGAAAAGAAATGAACATCCAAGTTGGGACTTATACCCATGCATATGTAAATGATAAGTCAAGGGAAAAGTGTGGTCCAGAGTAAATCGTAACAGTAAAGGTAGGATATATGATAATAGTGATTACAAATAAAGAGGAGTGTGAATATATTTAAACTCAGACACAATCATTATATGTATATCTTTGTTTGTATGACCAAAGAAAGTCAAATATCTTGTCATTTAATGGAGATTATATGCACCAGCACAAAAGTGAAAAAGCCATTGCAATGGTATTGCTGTTTTGTAATGGCCATATCTCTGGTACCACCTGACAGAATCACGTGATCCATGGACCGTTACGTAGCCAGGGGTCTGTACTATATTCGGTCTCACCAACGCTAAGCAAGATTCCCATGATTATAGCCAGTACACTACATACACTCTAAATGTAGCAAACATTGCAACCGTTTTTGGAGTCACTGTACTACAACTTCAGATCATTTGACTTGACTCGACTGAGAGTGCCTTGCCTACAGTCTTACCAATTTTGCACAAATTCAAATCAGCCTAGAATCGACTCAAACCTGCCAACAAGATCAGTTGGTTCAACTTTATGTTCAAAAGATCTCTCCAAGACCAATTTTAACTCATATCTAATGACACTGAAGGTCATACCATTGTATCCATTCAAGGACCTATGACTAAGCTGCATGTGATATATCCCCATGCTGGTAGAAAAGAAATGATCTGTTTACTGTTCCACAATATGGCCTATCTGTTGCAAGGTATTTGTTACCATTACTTCATAGAGCCACTAAACATTTTATCATTGCAGATGCATTGTTCAAGAGTATTTAACTGCTCACAAGCTACATCTTGTATTTTTTAGTGAAGGGCTAATCAATTGCAACACCAATGTTTTTTTGCTGCAGAAGTAAGTGATATATGGGCTGTTGATCAGCATAACAGATGGCAGTGATTTGCGCTTGCTCTTTATACAGATATTGAATACTTTTCAGGTTGGATCCTGTGGATGAAAGTATGGCATTTAAATTGCAACCCACAACTCATTCTCTTATATTATCTGGAAACAGTTGAGCATTTTGAATGTAAGATGTCACTCCTGACATTTATGGTATATTAAATTTATGTTTTTGTTGCAGACATTCCACTTGTGACTCAAAGTGATCCAGTCACAGAGAAATTTGAGATCACCAGTGCACAGACAATGCTATAGCAAATGCACAACAAGTCATTGATTAGATACATATGTTCAACATCACTGGATGCACAACAAGAAGAATATCATGCCTGAAATTGCATGGTTGCAGCTCTGTCAATGTTTTACATCTCACTCTGAGTCTCTACTGGACAAGGGTATACAGTTTGGCTGGTATCAGCTGAACAATACCCTTCAATTGTAAGTTCTTGTTTATGCAATGGTTGCAGTGTTAATGCCCAACTTGAATAGGATGCTTTTTCATTGGGTCTTCATCCCATAGCTCTGGAGTGAGCTCAACAGTTACATGTATCAAGTAAATCACACCAGAAAATGATGTCATCATAACATGGTATGTATCAATCTAATATTATATGGTACTGTGCTAACTCAAGCACCTTCTTAAAGATTCTTCTGCACAGTGTTGCTCAGTTTATTTATGAATTACCCAAGGAATATGTTACCCTGAGTTTCAAGGTAAAATTTCACATCATTCTAGCAAAATAAAATATTGATGAATGCTAGATGTTATGATATAACATTCCTTATGACACAATACATCCTTTTCTCTATTTTCTCTATTTTGTTTCACCACTTTCTTTATCTTTCTTAGGCCTAAGTAGATTGATTCACTCAGTGCACCACAATGTGTGGTCATATTTGTTTGGCATGCATCCTTCTCAGCTTGTTCATGATCAATTCATCAGAGACTGAATATTTCAAGAACCTTCTTGCACTGTACGTCTGCTTGATTCAGCCCCAGCCTTGCATCTTGCCTCCAGTTCACTGCAAACCATTATTCAATCTGGCCTGTACAACATCTTTGACAGTCTTGTGGGCCTTTAAATGATTCTGATCAAGAATCATATGCAGCAGATCAAGAATACTCACCATTTAAAATGCCACTGAACTGACCAGGAGGTCGACCTCATGTTACATTACTTTTATGAACATTCCAATGAGGTGAGGAAACTTTTCCAAGGCTACTTTTAGTACTGTTGCTGCTGCCATCAATAAGGAATTCTCTCTGATTGGGAAGTCAAAGGATATACAGGCTATACAGTACCAATTTGGTGATGTATGTTTGTACCCACTTTGAACAGATTAAACACTCATTTATTGCACATAGATAAAGGCAATTTATAAGGAGATCCAGCTCTAGAGAAATAAGAGTGGTGTTCACTGGGATGATGTCAGTGGTTGTAACATATGTGATATCCCCTCTTCATCCATCCAATAATGCAGGTGAGACTACATTCATCAACAGAGCTCTTCCACCTACCATTCCATCCACACATGCACCTGCTATTGCCACTAAGAACATCTGATGCGTCAACTCTTGCTACTGCTCCCAGGTCCACAGCAGCATCAGAAAGCAGCAAACAGTCTCATGACATCATGTCAGCTGATTTGTCACCCCATTCCAGCTCCCCTTCTCATTTCCTTTCTGTGTCTACATCTGCCACCACAGCCACTTCGTCTATTGTACCTAGTGCCAGTGCTAGCAAGGGCAAGTGCAGCCAAACATCACAACCAGCAAGAAGACTTGGACAATGTAATTGTCATGATGAATGCTGTCACTGCTTCCATCAATTCACTATTGGATGTTATTGAGAATGCATTCAATCGTGAGAAATTAAATGTCATCTTTGAGGCCACCAAGTTATTACAGGAAATTCCTGGCTTTCACAATGATGTAATTTTTGCAGTCAGTAATTTTTTCGCCATGCAGGAGAGTTATGCATCTGCCTTTCTTTTGATGGCTGAGAACAAGTAAGGGGCATTTGTGGAGATGTTGGTAAAGTAACATGATCTATTGGCTGGCCCGAGTATGCTGTAGTTGTCATACTTGTCTGGTCCTCATCTGAGCCATCTGATACTTTCAAATGATAACCATGCTCTCTCAAGATTGCTCAATAATCTGCCCATATTGCATTCATGATCCGATTGTGCATCTGCTTTGCCTGATTATTACCTTCCACCAGAATGTCTTCATTGTCTTCAATTCCAATGTAATCTGGACCATCAACATTGCCATCTGAGTTATCTTCTTCATTTTTCAGAGGGTTGTGCTTGAGGATAAAATTGTGAATTGTACATAGTGCAGCAGGTATTTGAGCTTGTGTCTGCAGAGAGAACTCCAGAGAAAGCCATAAAATATGAAAACATTGCTTGAGAATGCCAAATCCACATTCTACAATGTTTCACAACAGTGGATGATGAAGATTGAAAAGCTCTTTTTTTGTTCATGGACTATAATGTACAGTTACACAAGGTTGCTAAATAGAATGATTGTTGCCACTCATGGATGCTCAACCCCACTCTGCAAGATAATAGCAGATATTTTAGTATGAAACAAGTAATTTTGGTGACAGTGCAAAACCTGCATCAGCAAGCAAATATTTACCATCAGGAATGTGAAGATCAGAGGAGACTGCATCAGCATAGATGTGTGAGTCTGATGCTGACCCTTTCTAGCCAGTCAGCAAATAAATCCATCTCATCTTGAAGTCACATGTGAATAGAGTTTTCTGTGATAGAACAACTTTGCAGTTATGATATGGGGCATGAAGATGAGCAGGTGGAGCTGCAGGGATGTGGCTACCATCAATTGCCCTAATTGCATGGCCAATGTATGGATATAATTTTGTATTACAGCAGATATCTGATGGGACTAACTTGCCAGTTGGAAATTGGACATATTTCATGTAAAATGGTGGGGAGGCAAAGATGCCTGTCATCAATTGAAAATACCTGAAAAGTGGTGAGCCAGGCAGAAAATAAAATCAAACAATAGATGCTTTAAGACTGTCTTGTTTGAGCATTGAAAATGCTCAGCAACATGGTGGGTAGTAAGGCCAGTGACACTAGTATACAAAAATGTCACAACTTGCTCTTCTAGTTTCACCTGTTTTGAATTGTGATAACCTTGCTCATGGAGCTCAACCAGAAGTTGTAAGAAAACTTTCTTCTTTATTTCCAGCTCACATCAGATCTGATCATAATGACCAACAATAAGTATGAGCACCCAATGGTACTCAGAGAGGATAGGTGGATGATAGGGTATTGGTTCCCATCCTGCTGGTAGATCAACAGCAGTTGTAAGTCATAAGAGGGTTTCCATGAGGGCTTGAAGTAAGTTAAGCATTGCCAACATTATCTGATGGCACATATTGGCTGTAATTGCCATTGTGCATGTGGTGGTGATGGCAAGGCTAGATATTGATTTCAGTTCCTGACACTTCAGCTGTGCACAAGCTAAGAAGGATGCATGCCAAACAAATATAACCACACATGGTGGTACACTGAGCAAACCAATCTAATCAGACCCTAAGTTACACTCAAATAGGTCATATGAAATTTGATTACATCTCACATGGTCACAAGTCACAAGACTTCATATCACATGATTTAAGGTCACAAGGTCTAATCACATGGTCAATCACATGGTTAATTACATGGTCAGTCACATGGTGAGTTACATGGACTGGCATATATTCACTCACATAGCAAGGAGAGTCACATGGCATTTCTGAAGGTTCTGTGACCTTATATGAAGTCTAACTCATTATGATTCTATAACATTGCATGACCTTCCAGAGTGTTTTTCTGTCATGACTCATCATAACTTATTATAACAAATTCAGGGGCTTCTATTGATGACTCAGCAGATTTTATTGGGTGGCTTTAAAGTGGCTGACTGAGCAGATTTCAAATACTGTGCTTCTATTGGCCAGCCCTAGAGCAAGCTGATAGATCAAAAGTTTCTGAATATTTTATGACCTTTCATGGTTACTATACATGGATAATATGACACAAACATGATTACACATAATTCTATACTATATATACCTGCCAATAGACAGCTGAAGAACTTCAGATAAGTTCTTGTGGCATCCCCAGTCACATTAGCCTTGTCCATTACCTCTGCTGCACTCTTTCATGTACTAAGCTTGGACTGGCATGCACTGTATAGTGCTTCATCCAGTCACATTGGCCATGGGAGGTTTTGTCTGCACTAGTATCTGTTGACACATATTATAGTGTCTCAATCAACTCAGTGAGTTGTTGGCATTCTACCTATCTTTCTCAAGGTCTGTGGTTGCTGTATAGAAATCCAGCTGACCTTGTTAGGGATGGCATTGTTTCTCTGAGCCTGGTGTGATAGCAAGAGTTGCCCATTAGCAGCTTTAGCCAAAGGTTAACCTTCTGATGTTTATGTACATGAGCCAGCAGACCATTTATGTAACTACAATAAGCTCAAAAACCCTTTCAATGTTGGCCTCATTTGTAGTGTGGATTGCACACTGCATAACTCTGGGAATTTTGCATAGATTTGGTTGAGTTATGAATAGTACTCACTTTTGGCTGTTGAATCTGTCCCTGATTCATGTGATGAAATCCACACAGTGAAGATATGGCCATTTTAAAACAATGATGTGATTGAAATAGTTTTTGCACTCTTGCATTGGTGACCAGAATCATGGCTATGTAGGGCTTTATTTGCTTGTACAAACAAAGACAGACATGCTAATAGTATGTCTGAGCTTAACAAAGTTCACACACCCATTAGTTTTCAACCACTATCATGGTTAGATTCCTCCTCCTTACCAAACAAAATTCTATCCTTTCTCTGCTTGATGCTGGCCAATCTGGTGAAGCCATTGAAAAGCAGACTGGTATCAGCCCTTCTACTATATCCAGACATTGCTCCAAGAGTCATTATACCCTTCTCAAAGCTGTGAGAGGCTGCCCTTGCAAGATTTCCCCTATCAAGATTTGCCATGCCCAATATTTTATCACCTCTGGAAAAGCTGAAAATGCTGCTCAAGTTACCAAAGCCCTTATCAACATCATCAACCAACCCCTCTCTGCC
>JBBPTO010001700.1:0-14046 GCA_038094155.1 Pulveroboletus cf. aberrans
GCCGCCATCCTAGCTGATGTGCAGGCAAAGCAAGAAACTTGGAATGACAACAATGACCATGCCACCGGTGCCATGACTCTCAGAATCAAAGTGAACCTCCAAACTCACTTTGAAAAGGCAACTGGAGCTTATGCTCTTTGAGAGGCAATCAAGACTGCCTATGACGTCCCCTCTATATCCTCCACCTTCTCCAAATTCAAGGCAATGAATGCCCTCATCATCTCTGAATCCAACCATCCTGCTCAATCATTTGCAAAGTTGAATGCTCACTTTGCAAACCTCAAAGTGTTTGACTACCCCATCTCTGGCAAATTGCAAGTCATGTTTGTCTTGCACAAACTTCTGAAATATGCTGATTTTGTCACCCAGCTCATCAACACCAATCTTGGCACCTCTGATGACACGAAGAAACTCCCTGATGTCCCCAAGCTAGAATGGCTCTAAACTGCTGCCAGGCAGCAACAGGTAAGCAAGAAGAAAACCAAAGCTCCCCATGCAAATAAAGTTTCAAATGTCAAGCACAAGGGTGGCAACCCCTTGTTTTCAGAACAACAACAAGCTGGTGGTAGCAATGACAGCAACATGGATGGAAAGAAGAAACAGCATGAAGGTAAATGGTCTGACAAAGGCCAGAAAAAATGCAAGGAACACAAGCAGCAGGCTGCAACCACTGCCACTGCTGCCATCACCTCCTTCACCTTCACCAACATCATTGACACCCCCTTTGTCCCTCCACCTTCACACCCACCAACTGTCAACCCATGCAAACTCACACATACCTCTGGTGTGGTCCACTACAGCTCACCTGCATTCCCTCAGGTCCAAAATGCAATCAATTTGCTGGACCACTTAGGAGAAAGACCTGTCACCATACAGGCAATTCACACCATTGACAAGATTTTCAACTGCTGAAGAGAGGTTGACTGACCTAGACTGCTATAGGTCTCCAGATAGGAAACTAGCAGGTCAGTAACACAAAGAAGGAAAGTGAAGGAATGATAGGTTCGTCCCAGGGGAATTGCAGGTAGAGGATCAAGGGAATGCAACTGCAGGGCTTACAGGACTCCTTGGTAGTCAATCTAGAAGAGCTCCTAATGCTTCAGACATGGCTGACAAGCACAGGACTTGATTCTTCTAGGATC
Source organism: Pulveroboletus cf. aberrans (assembly GCA_038094155.1). Taxonomy (NCBI): domain Eukaryota; kingdom Fungi; phylum Basidiomycota; class Agaricomycetes; order Boletales; family Boletaceae; genus Pulveroboletus; species Pulveroboletus cf. aberrans. The sequence goes on from JBBPTO010001700.1 coordinate 1,143, forward strand.
AAGAGAGAAAAGGAAGAGAAGAGAGATCCAGATATGACTGGATTGATGAGGACTGAAGACTCCCACTCTGAGTGAGTGATAGATGATTTATTAGATTTCCAGTGCTGTGTGCAAAACACAAAATAAGCATAAAGAAGGGAAAAAAGATGTGAATCTGGTGACCAGATCACAATACTGAGGGTCCAGTACATAGCGTCCGGTACACTATAGATATAGTAGAAGTCCATCTGGTAGACAGACTGGATTGAAAAGGAATGGATACAAAGAAACAGATACATATGAGTAGGGCAGACTGGAACTGGATGGACACGGATAGACACAAATGCCTGATGACTCGACAACGACCTAGTGAAAGTCAAATAGATGTAGAATGACCGGATACAGACCTAAGGAGTGATGGCTCCTTACACTGTATGAGTGTTTTGGACTGACAGCATGACCATTATATCATTTCAAAGGGGAAATCTCATTCCCACTGCTGCATTTGATTATTGATTTGGCATAATCATTGTGCAACACTGGCTCAGAGAAATAGTTGTGCCATTCCATAATAAACATCCACTCATTGGTACAGTATGTAATGCTCTGGCTTGGCAAAACCATTATGCCAATCTAAATACCACCCTACTTGTTGATAATAGATTTAGTTCTTGGTCTCAGTGAAATAAATATGTCATTCTAAAACCTCTGGCCCACTATATCTAATCCATATGCTCTGAGAACTAGTCAGTCTCTTGGCAATAACCAGAGTCACATCAATAAGATCTCCTGTGACATGTCCCCAAAGAAAAAGCCAAGTCAGTGGTGAGAGAGGGCTTCCATGCTGTCAAATCTATATGGGTCTGACCCTCTCTGAGGGCTGGAACAGGGCCCACAGTAACCACTCAGGGTGCACAATGCAGTACATGGAGAGACAGGGAGGTGCTACAAGGGTACAAAAAATTCAAGCCTGTGAAAGCTAAGCCTTCCATGCATTGGAGGAACTGCCAGTCACACCTGCAGGGATGTGAGACAAGTGCAAGTGTGAGTAGCCTAAGTTGAGGAAACTGCTGGAAAGTTTGGTATAGGTGGGTGGCCCCAAGCATGTTCTCACTGTTGGATGGAAACATGAACTCCCAAGGTCCATGAAAACAGGGTGAGAGTTGAAAAGCAACAATGAGATTTCACCTAAAAAAACACAGTGAATACACATGCAGGTTTTGCACAACTGAACTGTGGCATTTTGTACAAAGCAATCAGTGGCCATGTAGTCAAACCAGCCAATCTCAGTTCAAATATAATGTCTGAGGTGACAGTATACAACATACAGAAAGAGATACAACCAGATGTATTTGTATGATGCTAATGGAAGGGCATGGGTTAACTGTTCTTATTGTGAGGAGAGACATGTCCATGGGTGAGAGGTGTTGAAATTTATTTTTCAAGCAGTTCCAACCCTTCAGTGAGCCATGTGACTTCCACTCTCATGGCCTTGGTGGCTTCTAAGTCCTTCACCAACATCTCCTCAATGTGGCTCCCAGCTGCAAACATGGCATATATCCATCAGCATCTCCAACTCTACAGCATATTGTTGAGAAAGAAGAGCAATCTGGGCAGATTGTCCTTGCACCATCACATCCAGTTCATTTGCTTGCTGCAAGATGTCTTCGAGTGATGCTGTCATTTCTGACAACTTTTGTTGGGTGGCAAAACCAAGTCCACCAAGCCTCCCCAATGTCAGTGATGGTGTAGGGAACAGTAGTTCCCTGTCCTCATATCCAGCATATCTGGCATAGCCTGTACAATCTGGTCCTTATATCCAATCCAATCCAATCCATTCTCGTCTGTCACCTGTTGGTAAGTCAAACCTTCATTTCACTACACCGGACACTTGCATTTGTACATCCAGTTGATCCAGTTTCATCAACCTGGTCACCACCTGGTCACCAGATACATTGATCTGACAATCCAGTTTTCAATCTGGACACACTTTTTACATGTATTTAGAGTCTCAGGTGTGCCCAGACTATAAAAGTTGTGTTTCTCACAGAGCACAATATCATCTTTCTATCTGCCATCTATCTTCCATCCATCCTGAGTTTAGTTCTTTGTTATCTTCAGTGATCCAGCCATGTCTGTTATCATCTCTTCATCCTTCTCTCCTAATCTGTAAAGAATCAAGTCCTGTGCTTGTCAGCTGTTTCTGAAGCATTAGGAGCTCTTTCTGATCATCATCCATTTCACCTCCTGTAAGTCCTGTGGCTCTCTTTCATGGAGCTCTACTCTACGATTTCCCCTGGGATGAACAAATCATCCCTTCATTTTCTTTCCTTGTGTTGCTGACCTGCTAGTTTTCTATCTGGAGACCTATAGCAGTCAAGGTCATTCAACCTCTCTTCATCTGGAGCCCACCACAAGGGGACATTTTAGATGAGCCCCCACAGAACCCTCAGGCACATTCAAGGCCCTCCCCTCCAGAAAATTTTCATCCATCTCCTTCACAACTGACATCTAACAGCTCTGCCACGTCCACATCTCAATCCAATCCATGTCTGTCACACATCATTCCACATCTGGCACATTTTGACAGCTCCAATCTGAGCTTGTCTCACTTCATTTCTCATATTTGACATCTCTCTTCCAATCCTGTCACTCTCAGATCTCATCTCACTTCATATCTGACATTTGTATTTCATCTGTGTGCCTAGCAGAGGGTTGACTCACGACCATTTTAGTCCTTAATTTTGATTCACATCACATCATCTTCATTCATTCTTATTTCCATCTTCGTATTTCGATCCAATCTGCTTTTGATCCGGTGTGGTCTGTTTCCATCTGGGACCAGATCCACTATGTTCAATCTGTTTTGCCACCAGATCTCTATGCAGGGCATGCTGCAAGCATATTCATTCGATGGACATTCTGTCACCTTATTACACTACCTTGATAACATTGATGACATTTGTACAGAGAAGGGTCTCAGAGACCAACAAAAGATTGAATGCACATTCTACTACACATCTCTCAACAAAGCGGAACTCTGGGAGACACTTCCAGAGGTAGGAGCGCTGGATAGGAGTTATCGGACTGCAGGAAAACACCGGATATCACTGTAGGGAACACCGCTTTCCTACACTGGAACATCATCAATGATGTCCAGGGCTGAGAACAAGAGTACAGAGGCGTGAGGGAGCAGGAGTACCGAGATATGAATGGGAGGGGCAGCAGATAGCAGACATGGCTTGAATAGAACTGGTGACAAAATAGTGTCCAGATGCACTGCTTTAACTGGTACAACAGGCACCAGATCAACAGATGGTATGAGTGGGGGAATGATGGCAACCTCAGTGCATGACAGAGGAACTGATACCTTGAATGCAGAAATCTCTGTGAAGATGGACACATTGACATCCAAGATAGCATTAGTGGCAGGAGTGATAGCAACAGAAGTGAAAAGCAGGGGAGATGGTGCCAAGGGTGGAACAGATGAGATGAAAACCAGATCAACGGGATCCGGTGTGGCTAATGTGAGAGACGATGAAGGTGGTACAAATGAGATGCACTTCAGACCAACAGGGTCCAGAGAGACGGTAGTGATGAATGATGAGAGTGGCTTGATGGGAGCACTGGATGGATTGATGAGATCTGGCACAATGGAAGGGACGGATGGCGGAAGAGAGATGAATGAAGCATTAACTGGATCCATGTGATCTGGTGCGGAGGATACCTGTGGTGGTTTGATGAAAGAAGTAACAAGTGAGTAGGCACAGGTTCAGAATGAGAAGGACAATGTGAAAGAAGGAATGTAGTGGCTGCTAGGGTGTCCACCATCAGATACAGATCATCCAGATGGACATCAGACTGGACCACTAGCAACTGGTTGTCGATGAATGCATGAATGTCAAATAAAAGACCACCCTTGAAGAGATAGTCTTGCTTCCATACCAAGAGGTGGTTGAGCAGGATGAGACAAGACAAGATCTTAAGGAATTGACAGTGATATGCACTGAGATCATCAAGACCTTGAAGTGGTTGCAACTGAGATGAACCTATGAATGTTAGCAGATTGTCTTTGAAATAGCAACTAGCAGATTCACATCCTGGGTATAACAAAATAATTGCTGCCATGAATGCAAGCCAATCCAGGGCACCAAACCCAAGACCGTCCACTGCTGTTTGTCCCAATCTGAGTCAAGTCAGTTGAAGTCCAAAGGTTAGTGTTGAGTCAGATATCTGGACCTGAGTTTCCACACACCAGACCCAGTGTTCCTGCACCTCGGAAACCATTCCCATGCTCCAGAATCAGTCGGGTTTTTGTTTCTTTCATGTTTCCTTTACTGTACTTCATTCAGGTATGCCCAGATTAGACTTTTGTACCTAGGAATTAGTTCCTAGAGAGTGTGCAAGTAATCACCACTATTCCTAAGTCTATAAGTCTGGTTCCCGAGCCTTTTCCCTATTTTTCCCTACCTTTTCCCTCAAGTCCTGCAACCAAAGTTGGTTTTCTAGCCCTACCGAATGGGGGGAAGCCAGACTCGAGTTTTCCAGTGTCCTGTGGACAATTAGTGAGCCATTCCTATAGTTCTCTTTCAGTCTCTTTGCAATCCCCTGGGTCAAGATACACACTCATACCCCTATTTCTTGCATAGGACTACACTCCGGAGTCCTTTTGCTGTTTTACAACTGGAGCCCACTGTGAGGGGATTCAAGAGAGCACCCGAGAACTTCCCTAGGCTCAGTCCCCAGCAAGCAGTGCTCAAAAACTTTCATTCCGACTTCCATTTCCAAGAAATTTGTCTGAACTGACATTTCCAAGCCCTATTTTTTAGAGTTTTAGGCCACCCAGAGACATCCTGACAGTGCCACACATCAATCTGAATTATTTCCGAAGTATTTTGTTCCATTCCTAGTAATTGCCATCTAAATCCGACAGATCCAAGACCAGGAAGTGCACAATTAGCCCCGGAATGGCCGCGCTTGCACAGCCACATTTCCAGATCCGGACCCGGACACTATCCAACCCTAATCTGACATCACCCACAGCCTTTGTTGACCAGCAATGACTGATCCCACCATCAAACCAAGTATAGTCCTGTCATAACCCATGGCATTGATCCCCAGATGCCCCTTACTTCAGTGGCAAGGTAATCACTGAACTCCCATGCTTTCTAGATGACATTGAATGCCTCGGAGTCAATACCAACCTTTTGGGAAGTCAAAAGATGAAGGCTGCTATCTGATATGCCAATCTTGAAGAAGCCAAGTTATGAAAAACAATACTCGAAGTGGCTGGAAATGATTGGGAGGCCTTTCAAGTGGCTGTGATCGACTACTATCCAGGATGTGAAGTCCTACCACAACCCAAGCCAACCCTGTCTATTTCTAAGCTAGTCATGCAAAACCCGAGACCTTCAACACTGATTTCAGTTAACCTGGCCCCAGTTTCAGTCAATCTGAGTTCTGACTGCAGACCCACCGGAGTTCATGCCATTTGCAGATCCTGACCTGATTTTACATTGTGGACCTGAGACAGAGATTATGATGAAAACTGTGGACCCAGAGCTTCCAGACATATCTGAAGTACCCTCACATCATGTTCCCCTCACTAATCTACCACTTTCTATAGTATTCAAGTCATTTATTGCAGAACCGCCAGTTCCTGTGCTCTGGACCCGCATTCCTATGCTTCAGGCCCTTCATTCCGATTGCTCTGTGGATGCAGAGACACCAGATATACTCGAAGTACTCATAAATTCTGATTCCATCACTGCACCACCAGATTTCATAGAACCCAAGTTATTTCTTGCAGAACCACCAGTTCCCATGCTTGGTCCCCAGTTTCCCATGCCCTGGACCCGGTTTCATACACCTCAGACCCTCCATCCTGATTATTCTATAGACCCAGAGCTGCCTGACACACATGAAGTACCCGTAAATCATGTTTCCATTGCTAAACCACCAGTTTTTGTAGAATTCGAGCTGATTCTTGCCAAATCGCCGGTTCCTGCGCTCGGTTCACAGTTTCCCGCGCCCCAGACCCGGTTTCCTACACCACAGACCCTTCCTACCGATTACCCTGTGGACCCAGAGCTGCCAGACACACCCAAAGTACCCTTAAGTCATGTTTTCTTTGCTGAACCACCATTTTTCACAGAACTCGAGTCAATTCTTGCAGAACTGCCAGTTCCCACGCTCCGTTCCCGGTTTCCCGCACCCCGGACCCGGTCTCCTACATTTCAGACCTTTTATCCTGCTTACCCTGTGGACCCAGAGGCACCAGACATACCCGAAGTACCCGAAAGTTGCATTCCCTTCACTGACCCACAAGTTTCTATAGAATCCGAGTTATTTCTTGCAGAACTGCCAGTTCCCGTGCTTCCGACCCGATTTCCCACACTCCGGACCCGATTTCCTATGCTTCAAACCCTCCATCCTCTTTTCTTCCTGTTCCTTGCTGCCTTCCTTTTGCATCATCACATGTTTGAGAGCCTTATCCAAAGTATTGTTTTTCTTTTCACCTACAAGTTATTTGTTTCCGCATCCACAACCCGGTTTCCCACGCTCCGGACCCGACTCCCTGTGCCCGAGATATTCATTCCTTCCTGCCAACCAGTCCTATATTTCTTAGTCCAGACATCAGAGAAAGGAGTCGAGTGGTTTTGTCTAGTTTTTAGTATCCAGTTTCTCCATTCCTTTTTTCATGCTAGAGTTCCCACACTCCGGACCCGGACCTACCCACATTTCACCTGAGTTCCCCTTGTACTGATCCTCCTGAGGACAGTCAGTTTATTTTGTTCCCCCCAGGATGCCACCTTCAATGCCTTTCTGAAGCCTTGCAAGTGGCTATTTTTGCATTTTCGCATTCAAAGAGACCGTCCGACACTTCAGACCATTGTTCCCGCGATCCGGAACCGGTTTCCCACGCATCGGACCCGGTTTCATCTCCCGACATTTTTCGTTTTCATAGTCAAAGTTGTAGTCCTAAGTACCGCTAAGTTCTCCCTATGTCTATTCCACCATTGCACTCTCCTTCCCATTATTCAGATATCCATTTCCACCCCACACATAGCCTTTCCTGCGATCCGGACCCGGTCAATCCGACTCTTTTTCCCACGCTCCGGACACTTCTTGTCTTACTTGGTAATACTGTTTCTAGGTCGATACTTTGGTTTCCTATCATTCCGGACATAGTAGAAGGAGTAGAGGATGAAAGACAGGATGAAGAAAATCTCCCAAGACCAGGACCCTCAAATACCCGAAACTATAGACCTTCCAAAGAAGCCTGGATACCATCAGTAGGGATAGAACTTGACAAGCCAAATGATGAAGATGCATTTCCCAAGTACACCAATATCTGACCTTCCAATTCTGACATCATAGAAAACAATACTGCTCATTACGATAGGTTTCTCCTCCTCTGTTTTACCCCAGGTTTTGACTGGAGACCTCTGTTTCACCCTGGTTTTCATTCAGAGACATACTTACACACCATCACTCAGAAAAGACAGTCAAACTATGATAGAAGCCCCTCCCTTTCAACAGAAAAACCAAAGCCAAGTAGATTAGTTCACAAACCTGACCGTTTCACCGCTTTCCCACGCCCCGGATTACTTTACCGCATACCGGACCCGACTTTCCCACGCTCCGGATTCATATTTGACTTCGGATAGTCCCTTCTATCAGATATATACATTTTCACTTTCATTCACATGCTGAGGTACCATGCTTTTATTTCGTTACAGGATCAAGAAGAAGAGGAGAAGAAAGGTGTAGGAAGTTAGTCAGGAGTTGCCCAGAGGCCGGATCCTGAGAAGTTTCAGTCCCCTTCATTTTCAGTTTTTCCTGAGTCGAGTTTCAAGCTAAGTCCCCTGTGGGGAGCCATTTCCAATCATTCCTTTCATTCCCTATTGAATTAGCATACACTTATCATTTCTTTCCCTGAGTTTTGACCTTAGACTTCAATTGCTTTCTCGGACACAAGACATGGACAGCACAGATGCGATCAGGTTCACCCTAAGCAAGAGAGGAGATGCTCAGAGAAGGAATTGCTGCCCCCATTACTCCAGAATCACTTAGATTCATTGTTATCTGCCCATACAGGACTCTGACACCTGCCTACCACCTATTCCCACCACATTTCGGCCTTCAAGACTGTTCCCATTCTTGTGTCAAAGCCCAAGTTCACATGTTGTATGTCAGGGAGGGTGCACAGCCCATGCCGTCAGGTTTTTTGAGAAAGGTCTGGTTGAGGTGATTATTTACACTACTATTGTACTGTAAGCATGTCGTCCCCATGCCATCACTCTAACAACATATCCATATTTTAGTCTTCCCTGGCCAATTGTCCTTGTCATATACATGACAACTCTGGTCCTCCGAGCACCAACTCTGCTCTTATCTCTGGTGTGTTTACACCACATATGCATCTCCGTTCCTCCATTCCTCCGTATATATCTCACATTATGACCTTGTTCCATATTTAGTTAGATCTCACGCTCTGTACCTTTCCCCATTGCTGTGCAGCACAGCTCCGGCGAACTGCACAACTGGTGTGCAGCTCCGGTTCTTAGTTTCCTGACCTCCATTTCATTACAAATCCGATGCTCCTCCATACTATATATTCTGTACCATCTCCACTGTACATATCCAGTTGTAATATCGAATTGAGTACTCGACATTCTCTCTCCTCAATCAGCTTGACACTCAGCTCTCTGCCAAACTCCGATGGATATCACCATCCTCCTCTGAGTCTAGACGACTCAACTCTGCACCTCCAACCCTCCGCAAATACAGGATCACAACCCCGAGACTTGGATAGTGGCGCACCACATAAGGTGAAGCCAAGGTCCTACCAATATCTCCGAAGTTCCGGAGATATACCAGAGTTCGTCCACATGCCCCTAACAGTCCTCCACCACCTAACATGCGTCATTCATGCCTGCTCGAGATCAACGCTACTGATGTTTTTGTGCTCTTTGCTCCAAAGTGAATATGGAAGGTGTGGTTCAAAACCCTGGAGGCAAATTGATCCCCTCAAGGCACCGAAATATCCATCTCTGTGGCATTCAAACTTCACAGGAAAATGATGCTACCAACCTTTGCCGATCTGCTGTGGAATTACTGCTTCGCCAAGCCTGCAGTAGTGAATCAACCCCATCAAGAGCAGACTCTGCGATCAATGATCTTGCTGCAGCAATGGGGGAAATGTCACTCATATCGTGAGTTATTCACTTTTCTCTGACTGACCATTACTCACTATCAGCGGAAGGTCAACCACAAATGGTACTGTTCATGGTTTCACTCCAGCGATTGGCAGAGCTATGATATCAGAGTTGTCAGTGATCTCAACTATTCTTCTGGATCTGTTATTCATTCATGTCTAGCTTTACATTGTCGGAGGATATTAATTCAAGCTTGGCATTGATCTTGTGAGAAAAGTAGGGATTCTGTGCAATTATGCTATGCTCTGTCTGACTTTGTGGGTTATCCTTAGCATGTCATCCTCAAAGCAGGAGCGCAACCAGCGCACAGTTAAATTGCACAGAGTACTGGACTCCATCAAGGCCTGAGTTGAGTTTATTAGTAGGGAGGCCATGTCTCTGCCTTTGTCCTCTGTGGAGATACGATGTCAACTATGCAATGACTTGCTACTAGTGAAAGAACGTTTAGCCCATGTCAATCGACAAGTTCCTTCAATCATTTCTCACAGAAGTTCCATTCTCCATTCATGCATTGAACTCGAGGGGCGTCTTGATTGCAGTGAAACGGTTGCTCAGAATGATCCCATCAAATATGATTCATGTAAGTCAATGGTTGCATTTCATTGTCAGGCCTTACTAAACTCTTCATAGCCCATCACTTTGAGTTTCCAAGCAATGGTTGCGAGGAAGTTTCCCAGGTCTCACTCCTCCCACGTGTCAGCAGCATTGTATTTTTCAGTTTAAGTCATGTGGCTGGAGATCTGCTTTTGGAGATTGCAACCCTTATCCTCAGCCTCACATTTCAAGCAGTCAACTCCAATGCAACAATGCTGCAAGACCGCATACTTGGGCAAGTACCAAAGTCTATCAAGACGGCATTGTCATGTTTTGACCTGCGAAGTTGAACTACTACATTTGTGGTTTGCCCAAAATGCAGCTGTGCCTACAAGCCCATGAATATTGTGGATACAATCCCATCATACTCTACCAGCTGCACAAATCGACCATTCCCAGATCAAGAACCTTGCAATACCCTCCTTGTACATGATCCTGACGATGTTTCCAAACACCCAATCAAAATTTTCGTCTACCACCATTTCCACGACTACCTGGCTGGTCTTCTAGCTCACCCCAAGCTCGAAATTCTGATGGATCGGCCATACGACAAATTGATGGAGAACATTGTGGATCCTCCACTTGCCATGACAGATGTCTGGGATGCAGAATTCATTTGAACATTGGAGGGACCTTGCAACTCAACCTTATTCGCCGATCACAGAGGCAAAGGGTGATTTCTATTCTTCCTCAATGTCGATTTTTTTAACATTGATGGAAACTCACCACATAGTGCAAAGACTTCCTTGGGGGTCATTTCTTGTGCATGTCTCAACCTGCCTCCTGAGGTCCGCTATAAGATGGAAAATATGTATCTGGTGGGCATCATCCCCAGTCCTAATGAGCCCTCTGGTGACCAACTCAATTTCTTCCTCGACCCTCTCATCAACAATATGCTGGAAAGCTGGACAAGAGGCATCGAGTTCTCATGTGCCACACTTCACACAGAATGCATTACATGGTCTGCCATTGCATGTGTTGTATGCGATCTCCCAGCCGCCCAGAAGACTGCCCAGCTAGCCACCGCTACAAGTCACTTCTATTGCAGTGCTTGTCATTGTTATCACCTCAAGACTCTTGGAAGAACTGATATCAGTGATCCAGACTGGGCCTTGTGTGATAAGGATACATTACGTCGATACGCTGGATTGTACAGAAGTGCTCAGTCTTCTGTTGAGTGACATCAACTATTTGTCAAATACAGTGTACACTGGTCCACCCTTTGGTGTCTCTCATACTGGGACCCTGCACAGCAGCTCATCGTGGATCCAATGCACTGCTTGTTGGAGGGACTGGCTCAAGCACACTTTCAGGAGAACCTTGGATTCACCATGTTAACTGCTCTTCAAATCCAGGCAGAGGCAGAATCATGACCAGCTTTTACCCATGTCTTCAAAACCCCAGATGGCAATGAAGCAACGGCCCTCATGGAAAAGGAGCGCAAACAGATCACTAGCATCCATGTGCTCCTCCTCGCACTGGTTGATGATGCTGCTGTCAAAGACAAGGACTCTTGTGTTACCCAGCATCTAGCTAATTTAGAATGAAAACATTGTGCAAAGAACTCTGCTGCCCTCCAGTATGTAGCTGCTAGCCTTGGTCTAAAACCAACCAACGGTTGCAGTAAGTTGCTGAAGGCGCACTGGATCAAAAATTTGATTGAATGGGTATGTAGCTCCTCAGTTGCTCGGACGCTATCTAAATGTGCCATAGCGTCAAACAAAGCCAATAAAGGCTAAGTCAAAAGTTCAAACCTCCAGCCACAAAGTTGTGTGGCACATCTGGCTTGTTGTGCAAAATGCTGATGTACCATCATGGCAAAGGTCAATACCCTCAATTGACTCAAATAGCTACTTTCCTGACTGCCCTTCATTAGGTCTGTACCAGTGAACTTTGGCCAAGTGAAGGCTGGAACCCTGAAGGCAGATGAATGGTGCACAATGGCCACAGTTTATATTTCCCTAGTGCTCATGAGCATATGGGGAGAGACATCACAACACCCATCTCCAGAGATTGTGGGTCAATTGTGCAGTATCCTTGATAATGCAATGGAACTTGTACAAGCAATCTGCATTGCTTGTTTCCATGTCACTACAGAAACCCGGGTTAACACTTACCAGGCTTGTATCTTGAACTGGTTAGGTTCCTTACAGAAGGTCCTTCCCAACGCTACTATGCACCCAAATGGACACATGGCATGTCATATTCATGATTACCTCCACCTTTTTGGACCTGTATGGTCATGGTGTTGCTTTTCTTTTGAGCATCTCATTGGCCAACTTCAAGGTCTTCCTACCAACCATTGTTCTGGCAAGTACAGTTATCCTCTAAAATTCACCATGTCACCAACCACTATTTCTCCCAGGCCAATTGGAGAAAACATGTTTAGAGTCATTTATCCAAGCATCGAGGCTCTGTCACTCGCTTTCTAGACCCAAGTCCCCACCTGCCATAAAAGATTTGGCTAAACTGTTCAACAAGCATATTCTAGATGATCTTACAGATGACACACTGCTCTTACCCAATGATTACTTGTCCAAAGTACAAGCACTCATTTTGTATGACCTTCAGCCCCTAACAAGCAGGGGCCGCCTGACTTTTTGTGCCCACCTCCAGACTGGAGGCATGGTATACAGTCGTTGCTCAACTCATATAGAGAACAGTCTCATCTCGTTCTATCCACACAAGGGTAAAGACCCAGTTCCTGGCTGCATTAACTATATATTTGAAGAGACAGGTCAAGTTTGGTTTGCTGTCCAGCAACACCTTCCAGCAACATATGGCACAGTCGACCCTTACCAACATTATCCATACTTTCCAGCTTGGCTTTACTTGGCATCTTTATCTGACAATATTGAATGTGTTTCCCCTACTTGAGTTTTGTCGCACATCGCTCACTGGTGCTTTGCTGACAGATTAGTCACAATCATAGCATTAACAGTAAGTTAGACCCCGAATGGTGTAACTACCTATAAATCTGATTTTCCTGTTCAAGGATTAGTACCTGGGAGCTTTCATTGTTGTCACAGGTATATTGTCATCCGTTGTAACTCAAATGCTCATTCTTGTACTATTGTTGTGCAAATTAAGTATTCTATGCATGATCACTG
>JBBPTO010001701.1:0-14043 GCA_038094155.1 Pulveroboletus cf. aberrans
CTATGAACACTGCCTATCAGTCCTTCATGTTCTCCAATCATTCCTGTATCTATTCCATATAATACTTACATTCTCTGTTCCATATTTCAATCCAATCTCCTTGTATATAAATCTGAGACCCTCCATATGTAATCCTCAGTTTGAATATCAACTAAGTTTCCTTCTCTCAAGTCCCCTCTCCTCTAAGTCTTCCCTCTACTCTACCTTTCTTTACATCTCTTGCCTCCTTCTCCTAAGGGCCAGACTTGAGCAAGGGCATGACATATATGTCCTGCACTAATGCCCTTGTACCTTTGTACCTCCATACCCCACCTCTGTCAGACCTCTGGTCCACCTCTACCATTTTCTCCCCTTTTCCCTTTGGACCTCTGCCAGACTTGAGCCCAGAGAATCTGGACTTGACAGTCCCCACCAATAACCTGCACACATAGAACTGCAACATTTGCCATTGTTGAGCAATAGTTCATGAAATTCTTCATGGAATCAATCATCATATTGCAGGCAAAGTTACAGTGACCTCAAAAACTGTTGCAATGTTTACTACATTTAGAGTGTATGTAGTGTACTGGCTATAACTGTGGGAATGTCACTTAGCATTGGTGAGACTGAATATAGTGCAAATCCCTGGCTACATAATGGTCCATGGATTATGTGATATGGTCTGGTGGAGCTGGAGATATGGCCATTGCAAAGCAGCAATACCATTGCAATGGTTTTTTCACTTTTGTGCTGATACATATAATCACCATTAAATGACCTGATATTTGACTTTCTTTGGTCATACAAACAAATATATACATAATTGTGTCTGAGTTTAAATATATTCTACCTCTACTAACCCAGAAGAATTTTATTTACCCTATACTTGATGCTGGTCACTCTGCTTGCTTCTACTGTTGTAGACTGCTCTACCATATTTATATGTATTTGAGCATCATGCTGTGATTTATTATCTAGTAAATAACATAAGCATATGACAGCTTCTGATGGATGCTATGCACTGACCCTGAATAATTATGTAAATTATGTAATTCTAAGGTGTATAAATAATACTCACTCCACTCAGTTAATCAATATCATCACAAAGCCCATTCCTATCTCTATTAAAGCCAATATTCTCTCCCTTTCTGAATCTGGTCTCTCTATTTGTCAAATCTCCTCTCAAACTGAATTGTGGAAGTCTACTGTGGCTAGAGTCATCAAAGAACACCTTCCAGAGAAGGAAAACATCAGGCTAGAGCATTCTTCCAAGCTTTTCTCTACTGATAAGAGAAGAATTATCTCTAGTATCACCATTGGGAAAGTGGAAAATGCTGTTCAAGCCACCTATCTCATTAATTCTGCCCTATCCTCTCCTATCTCATTCCAAACTGTCCGCAATGTCCTCAAGTCTGCTTTCTTAAAGGCCATGGTCAAAAAAAAGAAGTCTTTTCTATCTGTCAAACATAGAAAACAGAGGCTAGCCTTTGCTATCAAGTATCAAAACTAGACTGTAGAGGACTGGACTAGGGTTGTTTGATCAGATGGAAGAAAGTGTGTATGAAAAATGGCAGGTAAGCCTTTATAGAATAAAGAAGTCCAGGGAACAGTAAAGTTTGGGGAAGGTTCCTTGATGGTTTGGGTATGTATGGGTTGGAATGGTGTTGGGATCTTGGCAGAGGTGGAGGGCAAGATGAATGCTGAGCAGTATGTCTTCATTTTATAGGATAATCTGCTGCCTAGCATGGAAAACTCTGGTATTCCTGAGGAAGACATTATTTTTCAACAGGATAATGACCTCAAGCATTGCTCCAAAAGAGCTCAGAAATGGCTTGAATCTCATGGTATCAAGATTCTGGATTGGCCATCACAATCTTCAGACATTATCTCTATTGACCATGTCTGGCAAATTCTGAAACAAAAGCTCAATAACTATCCAAGACCAGCTAGAGCATGGAAACTTTTGGAGAGGATTGCAGTGGAGTGGGGTATGATTGAGGCTGAGAAGGTTAAATATTGATAGAAAGTATGCCTAGAAGGCTATAGGAAGTGATTAAGGCCAAAGAAAGATACACTAAGTACTAAAAGTATAGAATTGAAATCATGCTCAAATAAATGTCTCAATGACATGTCATTATAAAATGGCTGTAACTCAGTGGCATGACAACCGAATCACATGATACAAGTGAGGTTAGAATGCCCAGAGCAAGTACTACCTTCGCTTTGGCAAGTATTTGGCCATGTTTGGTTTTCTTCACTGGCAATTAACCAATCTCTTCAAAATACATCAACATTAGGACACTTTTTTGAGCCACTGTAAATGAAGGCTGTGATAATCAAGAAATCTGACCTATGCTTGACAACTCTATCCACTAACCTATCATTAAGCAATTCTTCTGCCTTTTTCGGGCCCCAATTGCACCCACACAACACCATATGATTGATTTGAATCTCTTATAATCATATAATCTCCTTTAAGACCAGTTCTAATACATATAAACAAAATTTGCCAAAGAGAAGGAGGAAACAGGGTCAGAAGGAGGTCCATAGGTCCAAGGGCTAGGAAAGAGTAATCCAGGGGCTTGTTGTAACTGGAACACTGAAGGCAAGCAGAGTGAATCAGAGCAAAATCAGAAGAGAGAAGATAGGAGTGGAGAAAAACAGTGCATCAGGGGGTGGCATTCAATACTGGAGTCAGCCAAAGGAGGCCATAGAGTCAAGCTCAGGATGCTGACATGGGTGTTCTGGTGATCTGAACAAAGGTACTATTCTATACCTAATTAATTAATGGATTGTAGTTGGATAAGCTAGTGATGTCCTGCAGATCAATAAATTTATTCAATGGAGTGACATAAAATGTCATCAGAGAGATAATACCAGTTGTGGAGGGATAGGTCAAGGGCACAGAAGGGAGTGTATGCATTAGAGGGGCTTCCTTAGTGCACTAGCAGAGGTATGCAGTTTCCTATAAGCATGGAGGTGCTGGAGTTACACTATTTGTGCACCTCTGAGGTGAAGGCCTCTGGTTTGATTTCTGGAGGTGTGGAGAGAACTTCATCAGCTTTGTCATCTGACTCAATGAAATCATCAGAGAGGCCAGAGTCATTGAGGGGTGGAGTGGAGGGAATGAGAACAGAGGTGATGGAATTGGAGGTGGAGGTGAACACAGAGGACTTGGAGAATGATGATTGGATGGGAGGCTTTGCCTTGCAATTGATCTCTGATTAATGTTCCCAGTAGTGAGTGTCAATGTTGTAGGTGAGAAGGTGGAGTTTGGAGAGGGTTATGAGCTTTCCAATGCTGACAACTTCATCTTTAATGTGGTCTAGGAGGCCTTGATAGAAATAGTACAAGAGGACACCATCCCCATATCCTTGGAGTTGCAAGGCAATTCTATTAAACTCAACTACATACTTGTTAATGCACTGAGAGTTCTTCATCATCAAGTGGTGGAGCTGATTCTCTGCATCTCTGACAGGGTCATGGGGTATGAAATTAATCTGAAGCTCTAGGATGAACTATTTGTAGCTGTCCATCTGGATTGAGTGGAGTTCAGGAGTTCCCGTCAGGAGGAGGTTGGGTTCAATCTAATCCAATGCCATTTCAGTAAGATAAGACTGCACATATGTAATCTTGATGCAGTTGAAATGAAAAGCTTTAGAATGATTCTGAAACTGGAGTTCACATTGTATCAAGAAGGTCTGGAGTTTGTGTGGGTTGAATACATCAAACTGATTTGATTCTCAAACCTTTGCATGGTCAGAGGAGCAAGGAAAGGGGTGATGAATGGAGCAATTCAGTACTCAAATGGTGTATGCCAAGGTGCTCATTGGATCTTGAGGGACAGATTTGTTGGGGTCAGGGGAGTCATTAGAGGAGGTGTAGTTGCCTTTGGAGGGAACATCTTCTGGCTGGTGGTATGAAGCTCCAGAGTGATGACTATGAATAGAAGAAGTATGAGGAGAGTATCTAGATACTGCAGAGTGCACACTTGGAGTGGGCAGAGTTGGCATGATGTGTGCTTGAGAGGCAGATGAAGGAACATGCTGTGTGAAAAAACCTTGAAATTCAGTGATAGATTCAAAGGTTCAATGCAGTTGGTGAAGATGCTAAGGGAGTTGTAACAGGAGGACTGAGGAGTGGTTGTGCCATGGGCATGAGAGGATTGAGAACAAGAGATAAAAATAAACATGAGTATAGGGACAGAAAGGCTTGAGTAGGAGGAGTTGTGATATACTGTCAGAGTTGTGTGGATAAACTCCAGTATAACTGTTACGATTTATCCTGGACTATGCTTTTCCTTGACTTAACGCTTACATACGCATGGGTATAAGTCCCAACTTGGACATTCCTTTCTTTTCATTGCTGACTATGATACCTTGACTCATCATCCACCCCAATTGTGCTTCACGTGATCTTATCTCACTTGCTCAGTCAGTGATTCCTTCCATCGTATTCTTTCATGTTCTATGCTTGCCCTAAAGATCTTTATGTATATAAACCCACTTCATTGCACCTATGCTCCTCAGTCTAGTCTTACTGTGCTCTATCTCCCTTGTACCATCATCAGAATACATCGTTGTTTCCACTCCTCGATACAGGCCCAAGAGTAGCCTTAATACCTTCTTGCTCTTTGTCAACAACCCTTAATCAGGAAGTCTCCATCGTCGACCTCGTCCCGAGGTCTCCTTGTCATGACCACTCATGCGGGAGTTACCACCATTAACTCGGTAGTTCTTGTCGTCTGTCCTCGATCATAGGCAGACTCCCTTGTCCACCGTTAACTCGGAAGTCCTTGGCCACTGTTAGTTCGGTAGCAACCCTTGTCACCAAACCTCGCTAGTAGGTAGGCTCCTTGTAGACGTCTTGCAATTGTCAAGCTCCGTCGCCACCTTGTCCACGGTTAAGACTGCAGTCCTCACGGTTCTATGCCCACCCATCCCCAGGTCGGCCATAACAAAAGACTAGACTACTCTTTGCCCGGCTACTTTCATGTAAGCCGCCCACCATTCACCCCTACTGCCCTTCATCGAATCCCCTTTGCAGGGAATCCTTTTGTACCCCTCATGCACCACCGCCTCAAGTGGAAGACTCCTCTGACGCTTCTGACCAAGAAGCACCCACCCCTGTCATGCAATCTAGTGCTCCTTTGAGACCTTCTCCGGTCGCCCCCACTGTCCCCACTGTTCCATACACACCTCCACTCGCTGTTCACCAGTGCATCGCCTTGCAAAGTACCCCCCCTTGCCCACACTTCCATGTCTACTTTGAAACCCATTGAACTTTGCCTCACTAGGCCCAAGGCCTATGACAGGGAAGCATCTGAAGCCATCTCATGGCTCACCTCCGCCCGCTTGTACATGCTCATCAACAAAGAGATCTATGACACTGATCATAAGAAGATCGGCTTCCTCCTCTCATACATGAGCGAAGGCCCCACTAAACTATGGGCTGAGTTCAAGTGCCGCGCCGCCCTTGAGACCGACGACTTTGGTACCCTCAAGGATTTTATTAAAGAGTTCAAAGCCACCTTCGATTGAGGCAACACTGAGCAGGCCACTCTCTCTTGGCTTGCCACCACCCGCATTGAGAAGATGACTCAACTCAATGACTACATCACCAAGTTCCTTCTCCACATTGGGAAGGCTGGTTTCACTTATCCTCCACTTGCCACCAATACCACTGCCCACCATACCTTGATCCAATTCTTCCGGGTCAGGATTCCAGTCGCGCTTATGTGCAGGATTAATTCCATGGATACCGTACCTAGCACCATTGAGAAATGGATCGCGCAGTCCTCCCACTTTAAGGCACAGTGGGATGAGGGAGACGCTGTTGCCAAACAACACTGCAGAATCTTGACCCACCAGTACTCGAAACCCACTTCCAGACCTCCCCACGACCCTGATGCCATGGACGTTGACATCATCCGTATCCCCAAGTTGACTCCTCAGGAATGAGAATGTTGCTGAAAGGAGAACCTTTGCTTCCGTTGCCGTAGGAAGGGACACAAATCCCTTTCTTGCCCCACCTTCCCTTCCACTCCCATGCCACAAGTCAAGAAAGTGACTAAGGCCGAGACCTCTGAGACCCCCGAAGATCTTCCAAAGCTTCAAGAGATTGAAGATGACGATGATGATGAAACGCCAAGGAAGACCGGAAGGGTTGATATGCAGGGTTTTTAAAACGGGAAGTCACCACGATGCATGATTTCCCTTCTTCATTGAGTGCCAATGTACTTGTAAACGCTAAAGACAAGCAATTGATGAGAATCCCTATTCAACTCATCGATCCCTTGCACACAATGAAAGCTGTCAACACCTTCACCATCATAGACAGTGGTGCAGATGTCAACTGCATCAACTGGGGCTTTGTTTGAAAACATCGCCTACCCACCACCCGTTTAACCATGCCGATTCCACTACATAACGCAGATGCTTCCATCAATCAAGGAGGGTCTGTACGCTTCACCTGCACACTGTTCTCCAACATCGGAGGGATAGCCCAAGTTCCGAGTTCTATGTCATAGACTGCGGAAACTCCAATGTCCTTCTTGACATGCCATGGCGAACCAAGATGAATCCAGTCATCAACTGGACCACACGTACCCTTGATGTCCCCGAATCTAAGGATGAATCGAAGGCTCTATATGAGGCCTTCTCCTCTGACACCAAGCGCCACTACGATCATCTCAATTGTACTGCCCCTTGACCACCTCGTCATCACATGATCCATGAGGTCTATAACGAACGCCTCTGGGACTACTGGAGTCAGCCTACCGAGACCGAATTCACCATCAACCACGTCCTGGACTACCACTATCAACATGGGATGTCCACTAGCCACCTTTGCAAAGCTGGGGGATATATTGTCCCCAACTTCAACTTCATCGCCCGAGTCAGTACTGCCACTGAGCTTGCCGCTGCCACATCACCTGAAAAGGCTCCCATCGTCCTTCCAAAGGAGTATGAGGACTTCAAGGAAATCTTCTCCAAGGAAGCCACTGACCATGTTCCTCCCTCATGTCTCTATGATCATGAAATTAACTTTGATAATACCTTCGTCCCTAAGATAGGGAAAATCTACCCCTTGTCCCCTGATGAACGCCAAGCCATGGAAGATTTCCTTGAGGAAAACCTCAAAGCTGGAAAGATCCATTCCTCGAACTCACCCCAGGCCTCACCCTTCTTCTTCATCAAAAAGAAGGACGGCAAACTTCACCCTTGCCAAGACTATCACTATATCAATGAGCACACCATCTGTGATGCTTATCCCCTCCCCCTCGTCTCCGACCTCATAGACAAGCTTAAAGACGCTAAGGTCTTCACTAAGTTCAACGTCTGCTGGGGCTACAACAATGTCCGCATCAAGGACAGCCACCAATGGAAAGCGGCCTTCATCACACACAAAGGCCTCTTCGAACCCACCATCATGTTCTTCGGTTTGTCCAACTCCCCCACAACGTTCCAACATTTTATGAATGATTCTTTCCGCGATATGATCGCTGAGGGTTGGCTCGTCATCTATATGGATGACCTTCTGATTGTGTCTCCCGATGAGGCCACCCGCACTGAACGTACCCGCTGTGTCCTGGAACATATGAAGGAGTTGGATCTTCACTTGAAACTGGAGAAATGCACCTTTGCCGCCACCAAGATAGAATACCTCGGACTCATTGTCAAACCTGGTCAGATCACCATGGATCCCGTCAAGCTTGATGGGATTGCATCTTGGCCCACCCCCGTCATGCCTAAGGAGGTATGATCCTTCTTGGGATTTGCCAATTTCTACCATCAGTTCATCCCCAACTACTCCTCCATTGCTCGTCCCCTTCTTGATCTCACTAAGAAGGGTCTCACTTGGAATTGGACCCCAGAGCGTGACATGGCCTTTCGCCAGCTGAAGGACTTGTTTCTATCCAAGCCTGTCCTTCAACTCCCAGATCCCACTTGTCCCTTTACTATTGCCACTGACGCATCCAAGTATGCTACTGGTGCAGTCCTCCTCCAGACTGATGACAACGGTGATTGGCACCCCTGTTCTTACAGGTCCTCCTCGTTCTTCCCTGCCGAAAGGAACTATGACATCTATGATCATGAGCTCCTTGCAATCCTCCATGCCCTTAGGATTGGTGTCAATACCTCCGTGGTGCATCCTTCCCTGTCAGTCTTCACTGACCACAAGAACCTGACGTACTTCCATACTGCTCAGAACCTGAACCGCTGTCAAGCACGATGGCTCCTTGATCTTGGAGATTACAATCTCAAACTCTGCCACGTCCCTGGGAAGCTTCTCGCTGCTCCCGATGCCTTGTCATGTGGTCCCAACCTCTACCCTACCTCCGACCCCGACAATGAGTCCACCATGCTCCTCCCACCATTGATGTTTGTCCAACTCATTGATAGTTCCCTCCAAACTCTCATTGAGGATGCCTCCGAGTCAGACCCCCTAGTCCTCAAAACCCTCCAATCCATCGCCAACGACGTCCCTTCGAACCTCCGTGCCCATCTCTCTAACTGGCAACACTGTGATGGCATGCTCCTCTACAAGGACCGCATCTATGTCCCTACCAAAGACCTTCGGCAGAAAGTGCTACTCCACTGCCATAATCACGAATCCACCGGTCACCCTGGATATCTCAAGACCTGTCAATTGGTCTCTTCTGAGTTCTGGTGGCCCAGTCTTGCCCACTATGTGCACAAGTACATCAAAGGTTGTGCCACATGTCAGGCTAACAAGGCCAATACTCACCCCACTGTACCTCTGCTCACCCCCATTCGCTCCTCATGCACCCGTCCCTTCCAGCAGATCTCTTGTGATCTGATCACCGATCTCCCCATGTCACCCATGGGCTTTGATTCCCTATTGGTTGTAGTTGACCATGGGCTTACTAAGGGGGTAATTCTATGCCCCACTATGAAAACCGCCACTGCCGAGGGCATCGCAACCCTCTTCTTCCACAAAGTCTACCGCCATTTCAGTCTTTATGAAAAGATCATCTCTGATAGAGGCCCACAATTTGCCTTTACCTTTGCCAAAGAGCTCAGAAAGCTCTTGAACTATGACCTTGCCTTGTCCACCATGTACCACCCCCAGACAGATGGGGAAACTGAACGAGTCAACCAGGAGATCGAGACCTATCTTCGGATCTTCTGCAGGAACAACCCATCCTCATGGCACGAACTTTTTACACACACCGAGTTCACGCACAATCACTGACCACACTCTGTAATGGGAAAGTCCCCGTTTTACCTCATGATGGGCTACGAACCCTGTGCCCTACCTTCTATTGTCTCTGATACCAAGGTCCCCACGGTTGAAGACTGCCTTAAATCCCTCACTGCCTCCCGAGATGAAGCTTTCACCGCCCACGAACTCACTCACCAGACTATGGCTCAGCAAACCCAGTCCAAGTTCCAGCCTTTCGTCAAAGGAGACAAGGTCTGGCTGGAAGCCTGCAATCTAAAGCGGAACATTGTCAACCCCAAGTTCACCCCCAAACAGGAAGGACCCTTCTCTATCACCGAAGTCCTGTTCCCCATCACTTATCGTCTAAAGCTCCCATCCACGTGGAAGATCCATCCGATCTTCCATGCTTCTCTCTTATTATCCTATCGCGAAAACAACGTGCACAGCCCTAACTTCACACGACCACCCCCGGACCTTGTAGAAGGCAAAGAAGAGTACGAGATCAATAAGATCTTACATCACCATGGAGCTCCGTCCAACCGTTCCTTCCTGATCCGATGGAAGGGCTATACCGCCGAAGAAGATTCTTGGAAACCCAAACAGAACCTAAAGAATTCTAAGGCTGCTCTAACAGATTATAAGAACTGTCACCCCTCTGCTTTTCCCCCAGCTCCTTCGCCTTCATCCCACCATAGCAAACATGACAACATCCCCACTCCACAATGTCGCCTTCATCGCCAATGACGTTGAAGAGCCCTTTACCTCCGTCGTTGATTCTTTGTCCACTGAGTCTACCATAGAAGAGATCTTCTCTGAGGTCTCCATCCTCGTCGAGTCTGTTACCAATGAGAATCGTCCCCCATCTTCCACTTTTGCTGATGCCAGTTGGAATAGCCTTCCTCCCGACTCCCCATTCTGTGCTCCTCTTGTGAAGATTCCTTGTCTTCCCATGCCGCATCTGGTCCAAGCTGTGGACCTTCCTATCCATGCCCACTGTCTTCACCCCCAGGCGATCCCCTTCCCGTATATTGCAGCCTTCCATAACCACGTCTATGATAGACACATGGCCATCTTCATCAGTGCCCACCTCGACATGGGCTCTGCCCTTTATTGCCTCGTGTGCCTCCTATGGCAGATCGGCCATCTTAACTTCATCAACCACCCCACCGCCGTCGCCATCCTCAGTGAAGCCAATACCGAGCTCGATATCCTGGCCCACCAGTTAGAACTCAGAGAGTTCCTGGAAGACCTTGATCACTACCTAGCAGAGACCAACGCGCAACACTCTGAACCGTTGCCCGTACCTATTCCCCCCATTGCTCCTACACCACGAACTCCATCCACCCTGTCTGCATCCTCATCCCCTCTTGACGAGGAGACTATCGCCTTTATAGACCAGACAGAACTCTGTCACCACGAGAATGGAGGAGAAGTCATCCTCACCCAGGATAACCCTCGCTACCCCCAGGCGTGCTTTCAATGCCACCATCTTGGACACTTTCGGGACCGTTGTCCTGAATACCTTTGTCTCACCTGTCTTCGCTTCCAGCCTGGACATAGTCAACGAGAGTGCTCTCTCCGACGCCCTACGCCTAGGCCCTCTCCCTCTACCTCACCCTTGTCCCATCGATCCTCCCACCGCTCGTCCTCATTGTCGTCATCCCGAGGAACTCTGCCACAGAGTCCTATGACCCAGCGGGCCCAATGAACTGTTCGTTTCCCTACCAGACGACGCACCACACCCGTATCGGCACCCTCCCAGGAGCCCCCGCCTATTGACAAGAGAGAGGACTATGCAGACTTTGAGTTCGATGACGCCGCCATGTTGAACATGACCGAAGAGCCCTATGGGGATTATAAAGATTTTTGAAGTTGGTGACTTCAAGTCTACTAAGGGGGTAATGTTACAATATATCCCAGACTACGCTTTTTCTTGACTTAACGCTTACATATGCATGGGTATAAGTCCCAACTTGGACATTCCTTTTTTTTCATCGCTGACTATGATACCTTGACTCATCATCCACCCCAATCGCGCTTCATGTGATCTTATCTCACTTGCTCAGTTAGCGATTCCTTCCATCATATTCTTTCACGTTCTATGCTTGCCCTAAAGATCTTTATGTATATAAACCCACTTCATCACACCTATGCTCCTCAGTCTAGTCTTACCATGCTCTATCTCCCTTGTACCATCACCGGAATACATTGTTGTTCCCACTCCTCAATACAGGCCCAAGGGTAGCCTTAATACCTTCTTGCTCTTTGTCAACAACCCTTAATCAGGAAGTCTCCTTGTCACGACTGCTCACGCGGGAGTTACCACCGTTAACTCAGTAGTCCTTGTCGTCTGTCCTTGATCGTAGGCAGACTCCCTTGTCCACTGTTAACTCAGAAGTCCTTGGCCACTGTTAGTTTGGTAGCAACCCTTGTCACCAAACCTTGCTAGTAGGTAGGCTCCCTGTAGACGTCTTGCAATCGTCAAGCTCTGCCGCCACCTTGTCCACGGTTAAGACTGCAGTCCTCATGGTTCTATGCCCGCCCATCCCCAGGTCGGCCGTAACAATAACTCTGAAACTCCAGAGCTATCAGTGAGACCTTGGCTTCAACTTATGTGGTGCACCTCTGTCAAAGTCTCAGTGCAGGGTTCTATATTTGCAAAGGGCTGAAGAGTTGAAGTTGAGTCAGAGGAACTTGGACGAGGGTATAGGAGCAGAGGATACTGTTGGATTACAACAGTAATCTGGCATCAGGCTTGATCTCAGGGCACATCTAGTATGTAGCTCTATTTAATATCACAACTGAAGTTGTTACAAAGGGTTTATGAACTATATACTATGGAAGAAATGAATGAGTAAGTATATACATAGCTGATTGGTAAGACGGAGTTTGGAGAAACATAACTGGAGCTGTGTACCAGGTGTGCAGTTTACCAGAGCTGGGCTGCGCAGAATCAGAGAAAGGTACAGAGCAAGAACTAACCTAAAAAGAGAACAAGAGTGTGACATAACCTATATACTTAAGTCTGGGGGAATAAAGGTACACAATTGGTGAGTTATCACCAAAGGGATGAGTAGAGTTGATTCTGGAGAGACTGGAGTTGTCATGGATATAGAGTTATGGATGACACTACATCTTCAAGCTTGGTGTGGTGATAAGAGTTATTCACTGGTAGCTATATCCAGGGGTCAACCTTCTGGAATTCTGTATAAGCCAGTGAACCACTTGATTGTGTGCATGGTTGGCCTCACTTGCTCAGTGTTCAGGTTCTCATTTTGATGATTTGAGAAACATAATGAAGAGAAGATAAAGGATGAGAGGGCTTTGTTCCAATCAGATGGAGTTTGGAGGAGTAAGACTCAATGTCAATATTTAAACTAAGAAATACACAAGAAGATTATAGGACTGATGTAGTAGGAGGTCAGATTGGAGTTTAGAATGAAGGATGGAGGACCACATATGAAAAGGTAATGATCAGAGCAATTAGAGAACCAAAGAGCAATGTACATAGATTTGAGAGACATAGAATAAATTGTAGAAGTATCATATGGAAGTTCATAGGGTCAGATAATGGAGAAACATAAAAGGAAGATAAACTCTGAACCAATCAGAGGAGATCTGATGCAGAAGGAGATATCCAGTATTGGATGTTCAATAGTGAGTCAGAAGTATTTTTTTGAAGGTGAACAAAGATGATGGTATTGAAGTTGAAGGTTACATAGGGGGTATTAGAGGAAATGCAGAGGTGTGATGATATGGGTTGGAATGGATATGACAAGCTATAGATACTATTCAATGGCATAAGTATCTTGGACATGATAAAATGATAAGTTAGTGTAATAGTATAATATAACTGATAATCATGTGGTTACTGTGGCTCAAAAAAGTATCTCAATGTTTGATTGTTTTGAAGAACATTATTAATTACCAGAGATGAAAAACAAATCAGGCCAAACAATTGCAGGATGAAAGATAGTACCTACTCTGGGCATTCTGATTATGCTTGGATCATGTGATTTGGTTATCATGCCACCAAGATATAGTTATTTCAGAATGACATGTCATTGAACATGTCAGAATGCTGAACTCCTCTGGGGCTTCATCTGATGGAGGTCTGAGGGGTATCAGTCAACTCCAGGGTGAAAAGACACTGGATGGGCTGGAGGTCCGACAGAGATGAGATGGAATGACATGTGGAGGTGATGAAGACAAAATGGGGTGAAGATAAGGGGTTGTGGGAATAGGACTTGGCACAGGACTTATGTGTCACACCCTTGCCTACTGTTGGGTCCTTATTTTGAAGATGGGAAGGACAAGTGAGGAGTATAAAGAAGGTAAGGGAAACTTTGTCAGGATTGGATGGAGTTAGAGGAGTGAGAACATCATTGAGTGACTTCAATATTCAAACTGGAGAATACAGGAGGAGAATACAGAGTTATATACTAAAAGGTTGGATCAGAGTCTGAAACAGAGAATGGAGGGAACCATATGTAAAGATACAATATTGGTCAGAGGTCATAGGGTGCTGAGGGGCGATGTACATAGAATGGAGGAATGAAGAATGTGACCCCATGCAGTAGCAATTTTAGGTGAAATGCTGACCAGCCAATATGCCATTTAGCCAAAATTGACCAGCCAGCCAATGTCAGCTGATGACATATTAGTCTGGTGAATTACCAGTCAGCCAATTTACTATTTCCCATGTGTCTCACTGGCCAATAACACTGCCCAGTCAATATTCACTGGTTGACCAATTCTGTCATCTTAGCACTGGCCAGTTGGCCGATGAACTGTGTTCTGTGTGTGTCCAGCCAGCCAATGACACTGTACACTCAATATTCCCTGGTCAGCCAGTTTTTGTCCTCTTGGCACTGA
>JBBPTO010001702.1:0-14039 GCA_038094155.1 Pulveroboletus cf. aberrans
CCTAGCCGTGACATAAAGTGTCCGTAATTAAAGATAGTGTCCATCATCCCGTTATCAGCGGGGACAGATCACCGACAACCAAAAAAAGGAATATGACCACCGCCGCACCACATCCGGTTATACGAACAGGTGGGGAATGGTAAGTACTTCAAAGGAAAGAGAGGAAACCGGATCCGAGTGGACCGGATACATACGATAGAGGGTGGACCGGGACCGGATCGACGACGGATGGGACACGGATGGTACGCGGCTTGAATGCATGCTTGCTAGAGACTGTAGACGACCTAGGAAAAGTCAACCGGACGTGGATAGACCGGATACGAACCTAAGGAGCTACGGCTCCTTACAGCGGTCTGGCAGACCATTATAAAAGTGGTGCCGGAGGGCACCTTCTCCATAGCCTTAGACTTGCGAAGCGATCCAATTGAACTCAATGACGTATTTGTTAATTCGCTGAGTATCCTTCATCGTCAAATGGTCGAGTTGGTGTTCCACATCTCCGATGGGGTTGTGCAGACCAAAATTGGTTTGTAGCTCCGAGACGAACTCCTTGAAGTCGTCCATCCAGAGCGGATGGAGCACAGGGTCTTCCATCTGGAGGAGGTCCAGTTTGAACCACTTCAGGGCCATGCCCTTTAGGTATGACTGCATGAAGGTGACTTTGGCGCAGTCATTTTGGAAGGCCTTCGGGCAGTCTTGGAAGTTTAACTCACACTGGACCAGGAAAACCTGGAGTTTGCAGGGGTCTGTCCCATCAAACTGGTCTGGTTCCCGGACCTTGGTGCACTGAGAGGATCTGGAGGAGGATTTGCGGGAGGAATGTGCGAGTCCTTGTATGGCGTTTGCAAGAGCGAGGAGGGGATCAAGGGGCGTGTTCTGGTTGTCTGGATCGGGGACGAAGTTCTGATCATCGTCGGATGGGTCAAAGACATCGTCCGGGATGTCCGGATCATTGTCGGAGGAGTCTGAGGGGTCAGAGGGATCTCCAGGTCCGTCGGAGCCTCTGGGATCACCGCCATTGTTGGGAGGAGTTTGGAATCCTTGTTCTTCATCATCCTCTGGTAATTCTTCGATGCATGCTCCCAGAGTAGGAGAGCGCATTGGACCTTTCTGAGAGGCGGATGGAGTGCGGCGAGCAAAGAAGCTATGGAACTGGTCTATGAGCTCTGGGCCATGATGGCTGGAGCTAAAGGTACTGAGGATGTTGTAACGTGGAGAGTGGGGTGGATCGGCGATCGTGCAAGAGCGAGATCTAGTGACATGGGTGGACATTGTGAACTCTGAGCAAGTAAGAGTTCGAATATACTGTTAAACTTATGCTGGGGGGGAGCGAGTACAACTCTGGAGGAACTCTGAAGGTGCCGGAGTTGCGAGGATGTGAACGAGACTTGGCTTCACCATATGTGGTGCACTCTTACTCGAGTTCAGTAGTTTCGAATTTACGGAGATAGGAACGGAGAGCGGAGGTTGGAGGTCAGAGTGAGTCTTCAAGACTCGAGAGGATTTGGAGGGAAGTTAAATTGATATTCGAACTGAGGTATGTACAGTGGTAGAGGTATAGTATATATACTACGGAGGTGCATCGGATTTGTAACGGAGTCGTAATCTATGAGTAAGAATCAGAGATCAGAAACCTATGAACCGGCGCTGTGCAAGCACAGCATGGCGAGAGAACAGAGGCGTGACTAGTACGTATAAGGAACAATAGAAACATACGTAAGAGGAATGTAAACTGGATAAGGTCCAATGGTAATACAAAGTGTAGTCGAGGAGAAACAGACCAGAGTTGTTACGGAGTTGATGACCGGAGGTGCAGAGTTGGACTTGTATGATTTCGGGATATGACAGTTCTGAGGTCTGTGATTGCGAGGGTCATACATTCTTTGTGCCCTGCTACATCCAGTTTGAGCACGATGAATCCATCAATCTCTCCCCCAGAGTTTCTCAATCCATTGGCATTGTAAACTGGAATTGGTCTTGGCAGTTTATAGGTCTGCAAACCTTTTTCCTTGACGAAAGACTTGTTGATCATCAA
Organism: Pulveroboletus cf. aberrans; assembly: GCA_038094155.1. Lineage (NCBI taxonomy): Eukaryota > Fungi > Basidiomycota > Agaricomycetes > Boletales > Boletaceae > Pulveroboletus > Pulveroboletus cf. aberrans. Next base: position 2,036 of record JBBPTO010001702.1, read on the forward strand.
TTCTGTGCAGCCACTGTCTATGAGGGCTTTTACTTTGAACATTTGTGCATTGTCACTTATTAGAGAACATTTCAATTCCAAAGAGTTGTTACTTCTCTTGGATTGAATGTACTTCAGTTTATTTTGAAGTTCTGATATCACAAGATGTGCTTGAACACTGTCCATTGCACGAAGATCTTCAATTAACTTTTTGTTGATTTCTCCATGTCACTGTAGGAGACTCAAGCTCCCTACAGTGACATTCCCATTTCCTCCGAACATTTGTACATCCTCCGAAGTCCTCTGAGTTACTCCGCCGCTCCTCTGAGACTCAATAGTCAGAGGCCATCTTCTCGAGTCAGAACTCCGATGTCCGGAGGACCGGACCTTTGTTCCTGCGCCCTGAACGAGTCATCCGTGAGTCGGAGTTGTGTTTTCTCATTGGGATATTACCTTATTTAGTGTCTACATTCGTTCCTTTATGTTTCCTTTTGATTCACAGTCTCGGAAATACCCAGACTTGAAACTTTGTACATAAAACTTAGTTCTACAAGCGAATTACTACCATCTACCATCAGTTCTAAGTCTCCGAAGTCGATTTCCTTCATTTCCCTTCAACTCCAGCCAACTCCAGCCAAGTCCTGTCAACTCCATAGTTGATTCCTTAGCCCTACCGAATGGGGAGGAGTCAGACTCTGATTTTCCAGCTCTCTCAGGACATCAGTGAGCCATCCACATTCGCCCTCACCCTTTTTATTTCTCTCTTTGCAATACCCTGGGTTGAGAACTACACTCGCACCCTTTTCATGCGCTTAGAAGTTCCACATCGGAGTTCCTAGGAGTTTTACATCGCATGTTGTGGACAAAGAACCTTAAATGCTCAAATGCTTGGTTCTCATCTTTGATCATGCTTTGCTGGATCCATTCAACTGTTCAAGAATCAACTGTATTATAGGATGGTTTGCCTTTCTCCTTAGGCATCTCTGACTGCTTCTCCCTTGAACTTTCTGTCCTGGGGCTCGAAGTCACGGATTGCTGTAGGATCTTTATTGAGCTGGGGCTTTTTTGGTGCTTTGACCACCACTGCTGGACTCTCGATGATTTTTCCACTAGGGCTGCAGGGTATCATCACTCCTGCTTTGATGCTTTGCACCATTTGCCTTTGTTCAACTGGTGCAACTACTGGTTTGGATGCCTTCATGGCCATTGATCTCCATGGCACTGCTGGTGCAGGGAGTCAGACTTTTGGGCTTTTATCGGTCTTGTCATATCCCATCAACTCTGACCTCCAGAACACAACTCTGCTCATACCTCCAGCACACCCTCTGTCAATATGCAACTCCATTCCTCTGGACATTCCTCTGATTTCTTTACATATGTCTCTTGTTCTGTATTTAGTATAGTCTCACCTCTCTGTACCATCTGATGCTGCATAGCACAGCTCCAGCATATGATCTCTCCGACCTCCAACTTACCTATTTACATAGCCTCCGATTTCCCTCCGTATATATACTCCAACCTTGTATGTAGATAGCTCAGCCTGAATATCACCTTAGACCACTCCTCCTAACTTCTCTGGTTCTCTCTGATGCATCTCCGACCAAGAAGGCCATGACAGTGCTAGGGCACGACACACAAGTCCTGAGCCAAGCCTTCACCCCTCTGGATGCGATCCTCCAGATCTTCGGCCATCTCCAGCCATTTGATCCCCTCTGACCTCCGATCTCTGACCGAAGTTTGAGCACAGAAGATCTGGTCTTAACAGGTCTCAGAAGTCTCTTTGATAAATAAACTCAAATATTTATTGGAAGTAGCTAACAAGGCAACAATGTCCTTAGGCACACTATATTGACCTGTATCTATGTGTCGGTTCCAAAACCCTGTGCTTCCAAGTCCTTACAGAGTTTTTCTAACTCTTTGAGGGATGAATACTCCAGCTTTCTGCCATGGAGCTCCATTGTACAAATCTGTCTTTGGCAGGGCCAGAAATGTTCCTTGCAAGGCCAGGCACCACCACACTTGGTACAAAGTCCTTTGGTGTGCACAGTTCCAATGTCCATTGGTGCACCTTGTCCTCTGAAGATACCTGTCTGATTTGGATGAATGGGTCCAGGTTGACTCGGGGCAGGCATTGGCTTGGCCTTCGGTGCAGGGGCGGATGTGCTGGCTGGTTTTGCTGCCACTTGTCCATGAAAGAACCAGTTTCAGGGTGCCTTTTGGAATGCTATTTCATCAAGGATTATCTCTGCCTTGACTAGCTCAGTTTCTCAAGCTGCGATATCATAGTTGTCGATCATCTCTGGCTTGTTCCATTTGACATATTTGACAATTTCATTTTTGACACCATTTCTAATGATGTCTACCAACATTCATCTGTGCGCTCGAGGAGATGGGTTGTACTCTGCTTGGATTACCAGATGTTGCATATGTGTGAAGAAGTCCTCCACTGTTTGCTCTTTCTTCTGGTACAATTTCTGCAGCTCTTTACTTGCATCTTGCTGTAATGATGCTGGTTTGAAAGTCTTGTTCATGAGCACCTCAAATTTGGCCCACAAACATTGATGATATGCATTCTGCTCTACAAGCAGATCAGACATCTGGCCAGCTGCATTCTGGCCTTGGCAATATGAAAGGACAATAAGGACCTTTTGTTGATCTGATGGAGATGTCGGGAAGCCTGCAAGGTACAGCTTCATGCTTTGCCACCATTGCATGAACTTCACCTTGTTGCCGTCAAAGGGCTCAGGCTTAGCTGTGACTGATTTGCCTATTGGCTCTTCAGTTGGTGTGGGGGGCATTGTGGGACACATGTACACATCCTGGTCTTCGAATCTGTCTACCTTGAGTGGTAGAGGCAGTTCAAAGATTTTCTCAGGTTTGACCCACCGTCGATAATAATATTTTTTGTGTTGTTGCACAAATTCCACTGTGGTCTTAGCCCTTGGCCATCATACCACCTCTGGTATAGCTCTCAATTTTCCTTTATCAAGTCTGCTCATAGTAATGGAGGGAGGGGCACATCTAACTGTGTCATCATGTGGATGGCCCAATTGCACTTCATCCTCAATTTCAGTAAGGATGTCGGCTGTGAGAGACCTAGGTTTCTGAGCAACTGGTGCAAGAATTGGATTTGCTCGTGCACCAGAGCTTCCTTCTTCACTAGGCTCAGCATGGAAAATGCTTCTGAGTTGTTCTCTAACTTTGGTGTGGGAGGCGCCACAGAGATAAGGTTCTGAAGACATTCTCAGGAGACTGTATGAAGATATTTGTACAGTTGATTGTGGGGGATTTGTTGTGTAGACATGACAGGCAATGAACAGGAGGATTGTGGCTAATCCAAGGAGAATTAAACCAAGTGTAATGTGTAACTTTTAGACTTCAGGTGCTACTCCTACTGGATAAGGAAGTGGGTGGAACACAGGAGCAGAGGCTCAACCACTAATGTTTTTTTTTCTAAGACCCTCTGCAGGCAGCTGTGGAAAGACCCTTGACAATGAAGAGGAATATGCTGACATGTTCCTTGTTGAGGTTTCCAGTCAATCAACCCACTGGACAACACTCAAGCCTTATGGCAAAGTTTCAGCATCAAGAAGGGTGTGTGATGCTATGCACATGTGACGTTGTGGGATAGTCATGTGAACCCTGACCATTGTATCAGATGTATGGTCAACGCCGCCCTTGACACTATGGGCTATTGCCAGAGGCAATGAGAAATTTTATCCTTATTTAGTATGGCAGATAACCATATATAACAAGTGTGGAGAGAAGCTGCTTTTCTTTCTGCCTTCAAGTGGCAAACTGCACGTTACACAGGTCCGAGTGTGGGTAGGGTGGAATCAAAGGTGTATGACATTAATTACACCCTGAATTATGGATCAGATATAAAGAATCATCACCAACGGAAGCATGTAGTCACATTACTGATGACAAGGTATGAAAAGGGTAGGAAACAATGGGACACTTACTGAGTTCCCAAAGGCTAGAGTCAAATGGTCTGGAGGGAAGGATACAGGCTTGCATAGGCAGCTTCTAATTGACTAGTAAGATGGCACAAGAGCATAGAGAGATGGTTTTGATATTATGAAAGAGGAGATGACAACAGCTAGACAAAAGGAATAGGATTGATGTCATAAAGACAAAATATCGAAACCAAGGAAACATCCTCAAACTACCTACATATATATACTGACTAGAGTCTGGGTTTGAGTCTAGGGTATCTATGTCATGGTCTGGACTCTTGTCCTTTACCCTGGGTTTATCATATGCCCTTAACCTCTGCACTATGCCCTTCTAGATCCTTCTATACTGATATGGATGCAAAATGAAGAAATATAACAAATCACTGCTGTGGTCATATTCTCTTATACCAGGCAGTGTAATCTGACAATTTCAGTAATCAGCAGGGATCTGGACCAGGATTAAATGAAAGGTGAAAGTTACACAGAAAATAATTGAGAATGCATGTGCAAGTATCAAAACCATGACAAGGATGGAAACATGTTTCCACATTAACTCATCTCATCTACCACAAATTTCTTGAATACAAGACTGGAAACTGCAGAAGTGGAGATGCTGCAGATGGCTGTTGGTAAGGGATGCAATGATGTGAGGATAGAGATACAACACAATGCAATGCTACCAAGTATGAGCCCTTGTGCCAAGCAGAGTAACCTGATAACTTTGGTGATTGGTGCATCAGTAAAATTACACATGTCTAAATCTGGCTTATTTGACTTAATTTGACTTTGCAACATTTGAAACCTGACACAGAGTTTGAAGGTGACCCTCTGTCTTGTCAAAAAGTAATTGACATGAGTCTTCTAATATTTTGGAGTGTACAATTATCACACTAGACCTGTTTTGCAATTTGAAAAGTTGAAAAAGCTCATATAAGATGCCATAAGCTGGATTTAGACATGTGTAATTTTACTGATGTGGGAATCTGGGTCAGGGTTAAATCAAAGGTGAACATTGCAAAGAAAACAGTTGAAAGACTGTGTACAAAGAGCAAAACTGTGATGAGGATGAAAACACATTGCCAGATTGACAGGACCTGGGCAAGAACTAAACAAAAGACTTCAGTTAGATAGAAAATAACTAAGAGTCCACATACAAATATCAAAACTGTGATGAGGATGAAAACACATCATCAGATGGACTCATCTGGTCTATTATGGGTAAAAATGTTCATGAATGGAATGCTGCCAAACAGATACAGTGAAAATAATCGAGAGAGTGTCAAAACTGTAACAAGGATGAAAACACATTGCTAGATGGCCTATCTGGTCTCTTGCTAAATTTCTTGAGTATCAGATGGTTAGGCCCAGTATGGTGAACATGACTGGAAGCCACAGAAATACAGCTGTCTCTATTAGTTGTCAGCAGGAGGCAGAATGATATGACAATGGAAGTGTGACATATGATATCTTAGTCATCACACTGGGGCGCTTGAAAAATGCTAACCAGAGCCACAGTTTGAGATCTAAAGCTTCTACAAGGTGTCCCTGTTTGTATATAGCTTTATAATAGCCTCCACCATCTATGTGTTGGATGTATAAGCATGACCATTAATATCTAGTAAGTCCAGCCATATCTGACCTGATCAACTGGACTATCTTACAGATATATTTGTATGAAGATGTCAGATAAGGTAAGTTTATATAAATGTAGATCATTTTTTCACTGATCCCCTGATGTTATTGTGATGTGGATGGGTTTGTGAAGTATGTTCACAACTTGAATGGCAATGTGGCTCCTTGCAAGCTCAGTGATCCTGAGTCAAATAAGATCACTGAATTTTTGGCATTTACCCACCATGTCCAGTACATGAAGACCGGTGAGCAGGTTTACATTGCAGACTATCAAGGGATGTATGTCTCTGAGTCTTTATCACAGTGTATTGATGCTGTGCCAATGTCTTTGCTAGGTTGTGCCCCCTTATTGACTGACCCACAAATTCTGACTCATCTGTGAGTCCTCATGGAAACCATTATGAGTACTGTGCTGGACACTTACAGTCACATAGTGATGTTGGTGGTGGTATAAACCTTTTCAGTGATGGCAATGTCAAGACAGGGATGGAGTTGTTCAAAGAGCAGCACAGCTGTAATATGTTTTGCCTATGGTCAGGAGGCTTTAGTGATATACACCCATTCAAGGACTCGGATTCGGAGGATGGCAATTACGAGGATTGAAGGGTGGCCGTTTGGTGACCCCCTTTTGGATTGGCTTGCAACTACACTTTCTTGACTCTATGTTACTTGATCTTGTCATTCATTGATTTCATAGTGATGCTGATGCAGATCTATCTGCTTTATTTCAGTGTTGACCTTTGACAGTCTGCAGTTCACATGGGTTCAGTCATCACTCGACAAATATTCCTACAGTCCACCTCAGTCAGCAGCTGGCAAATCTTCAGAACAGTAATCAGTGTCCTGCATGTGATTGTTGCCAAATTTAGGTAAATTTCTTGTGGGAGGGAGTGTGATGCTCCAGCATTCCATATGATGGTGTGTCCTGAGAAATTATCAACAAAAAGACACACATGCCAGTTCACAGCATGCATTTTGTAATCAAATTTTTTGAGCCATCTGTTTTGTGTCCACAATCAGTTTCAACCATAGAGCATGAAATTCTGATTGAACTCACTCCTCAAAGAGTGCTGATGTCATCCAAGCATTCTTATTGCTGTGGTAATAAAATCCCTGTTGATCTGAAGTTTTCTTTTGAAAGTATCGAGGCTTTTGAGACTTTTCAACAAATATCAAATCAAATTTCTCACTGCCATCAGCATTGCAAGCAACACCCAGCATAATCCAGAATTTTTTTCTTTCCCTTCATTTGCTTTGTGGCAAGTCCATGATCAGGAGGGGCACTGCATAATGTAAAAACCCAATAAGTTCATCATTATTTAATTAAATAAGTTAAAAAACTCACAATGCAAAAAGACTTGTTTCATCAAAATTTCATCAATCATGTGGTGCAAATTTGGACAAGATATGATGACACTGTGCCCACTCTACCTTGGCAGTGTTGAGATCAACTGATCCAGCTTCATCATGATGGTGATGTTCATGGATCTTGTAAGCTTGACAAAATGATGTCAACCAACCATCTTCAGAGAGCCTTTCATTCTCAAGAACATTGAAGAGTTTCTCAAACCCATGCTGCTTCTCCTTCAACATTGGTCCATTAATGTGCTCTCTCTTTGCCTCCATATGTTTAACCCATAGAAACAGGGCCTGTTCAACATCTGGCCTTATGACAATTCAAGGCTGCTTTGAAGAAAGGGCTGATGGGTTATCACTGACATGTTTTTCCAAATCGGGTTGGTCCTGTAGCTTTCGTGAGAGTGTTGACTGAGTGAAAATCAAAGCTCCCAACTTCAATGTCCTAAAATGCTTGACAACTTCCCCCTGTGAAATTGATGGGTGTGCATCAATAAATGCAAAGATGGTAAGCCAATCACTAAGTATGAGATTCTTTTGTGCTGGATTGGTCATTGCTTGTGCTGAAGTTCAGGGGGCACCAACAGCCTTCAGCTTCTTTGGCTGTCAGTTGTATGGCAGAGGTGTGCCATGGGTTTTATGCTTTTCAGCAGGCATAGTAGTGGTGGAGTGGGTGATTTGGTGCAATGGTTCAAGAAGGGCTTTTTAACATTGCTCCAAGTCAGTACAATTACTGTCTTTTTCACTAAGCTTGGCCACATGGGAAATTATCTCTCAAATTTACTCATCCACTTCCAACATTGCAAGCCAACCACTGCATGTAATTCGAAACAAAGACCAACATTGAGCTCGGAAGATGCTGTAGAATACATTTCATGAGGTCTGGAAGCAAAAATATGAGATTTTGAAATTTCAGGATTTCACATGACCAGAACTTCCACTGCCTGAATATTTTGGATCAGTAGGAAAGACAGTCAACATATATTGTGTGAAAGTGATAAAAACAATAATATTCAAGATGTGTGAGCATCTCTAAACACTTCTGATGCCAACTTTCACAAATCTTTCTTCGCATACTGCACAATAAGGAGTGCAATGCTGCAAGGAACATTGAGCATCTCCTGAAGTTCATTCCATGACATGAATTCACCTGACAACTGTGAGAGATGAATAAAACCTTCCTGTTCAAAAAAGGGAGCAAACTGAGTGAAGTTGATCTTGTCTTTGCCCCACTCATCATGATCATCAAGCAACTTGAGCCAGGTGGCAATGTTGGGTATTCTATTGAATGGTATGTCATTGACTGAGAAGGAACCATAGCATCATGAAGTTCAATGCATTGGCAGTCAAATAACACATCATACCTTGACATCAACATTACATAGATGTCAACTCCCCTCCCATTCTTTCAAACTGCAGTCTCTCTTGGATTTGGTGTAGTTCCATGGGTATTGAAGTATGAAACAATGTGCCTGACTGAACAGACTGAAAGATCCAAGCCCATAGCAATACATTTGAAGTCAAGGAATTTTGAGAGACCTATTACAGCCCATCCCATTGGATTTCTGTGAAGGACTGACATCCTTGTGGCATGCCTGGAGTACAGATTCAAGCATAAAGATGAGGAACTGTGGTTTGTGGAAATTTTCTGAACCATGAAATTTCAACTTTTTTCAACCACTTCAATTCACTCCTGGTCAGTCTGAAATGTAATCTTTACAGCTGTCTGAGTCAAATGCTGTTGTTGGCATCGAATTCCAGCAAGGCTGTGAGGTGCTATGATAGTGAGAAGGTAAGAGCATGTTTGAGTTGCAATTTCCCATGCAGACAAGCTTAGTGAAAAAGACAGTAAGTGTGAGCTGAACTTCCAGCTATTCTTTACACCCACCTGGTACTTGAAATTCTACTCTCTACCAGCTTGGATACAGTTCCATAGTTACTGCCATAATGCATAATCACTTGCCAGGGACAATGCATTATGCATTCTAAACATTGCAAACATTGCAATGGTTTTTGAAGTCACTGTATATGAAATGGTACCAATTCCAACTGGAGTAAAGTGTTACGACTACCTCGGGTAGAGATAGGCGCAGCCCTTCGAGGCGGGTCTACGAGGACAAAGGAGAACGCGGCAAGGCGTTCTACGAGGACGAAGTACAGAGGTTCTAGGAGAACGGGTCGGTCTGACTCGTTCTGTCTCAACGATCGATTGTCGAAGAGAGGTCTGCCTCGGAGATCGATAGTCTCGAGGTGAACAAGAAGATTCCCTTAGAACAGCGTAGCCTCAAGAGCGCTACGAAGTCTCAAAGAGCAGAGGATTCCCGATGAGGGCTAGGAGTGGAGCAAAGACCCGGTGTATTGAGGTACACGAAAGGGAGGTCTAGCTTGGAGATACAGGTATGAGAGGACGAGTTTATATACGTAGGATGGAACCGCTGACGAAGCAAGTGGAATCGCATGGAATGCGATGGAAATCGGACGATGAGTAAGGATATCGTAGTCAGCGGTGAAAAGGAAAGAACGTCCGAATTGGGATTAGTACCCATGCGTAGGTAAGCGAGGAAAAAGAGTCCGATCGTAACATTACCCCCTTAGTACGTCCGAGACTGCGACGAAGGACTAAAAATCGAGGTAGTGCCCACCTCCGGGAGAACCAGTCATGTTGGCCATTCCTTCCGCAGTGTATTCCTCATCTCCATCAGACGGCATATCGCGAGGGGAAGCAGATCGTCGAGGCGGAGGGATTGGAATGGATCGTCCGAACGTATTACGCCTGGTTCGGGTAGGACGGGTACCAGGAAAGCGGCCGGTACCGCGACGTCTAGATGGCAAGCCTCTGGAACTGTGTGATGACAGCGGCGAGCTCGACGAGGCTGGAGTCGGCTGGCGCTGGCGAAAAGGGCAGCGCATCTGAGTGTGTCCGGGGGCGAAATTATGGCAGATCGGACATTCATAGTCCTGGCAGAAGATACGTTGGTGCCCGAGACGACTGCAGGTGTAGCAGGCTTCGGGGAAACGGGGGTGAGATCGAGGAAGGGGGGTACTCCCGTCGTTTCCTGTCCAGTAAGCTTCCGCGCGTTCCACTGCGGCAAGTTCCGCAGGGGTCAATGGTTCCGAAGATGCGGATGGGGTGCGGGGTATCCGGGACTCAGCTAGGTCCTTCAGGTATCGGTCTACGTCGGTCAGAAGTTCTCCCATCTCTAGCTGATGCATCGTCATCAGCAGGGATCCGTTCAATTCCTCCTGGATTTCTCCGAGGCGTCGTCCGATATGGGAGGCGATCTGATCTGTGATGCCTGGGAGGAGGAGATCTTCGGCGATGAGGGACAATCGACGCGACTGGAGGAAACTTCGATAGAGAGAGTTTAGCGGGGACAGGAGGTCGAGATGGGAGCAGACTGCGGTGGTGAGACGGGGGTCGGTCAGCCGCTCGGTCATCGATCCGAGATAGGCTTCGCTAGGGGGTTCATCACGGAGGTTGTGAGCGAACGTCGGGACGTCAACGGAAGTCACGGGGCGTGGGGGAACAGCGGCGACTGCGGGGATGATGACCGCGGGAATGGGGGAGACGACTTCGTCGCCGAACTGGGAGCGGTGCCAAGCGGGCACTTCGGATCCCAAGATGATCTGGACGGGCTCGCCGTCTGGGAACGTGGTAGTGGTCCAGCCAGGGGTGGCTACAGTGGAGGAGGGTTCTAAGGTGCTGGGAGCGATGGAGGAGGGAGAGGAGATGGTATCTACGAGAGTGGAGGAAACAGTGGATGGGGAGGAAGTCATAGCTACGTTTTTCTGGGACGGTTTTTGTTTTTTGAGAGAGGGAAAGCGGACGGGTGGAGTTTTTTATATCTATCTAGGGCGGACTGGGAATGTTTTAAGTTCCGTTCTGGGATCCAGGAATCTTCTTCGGCTGAGTATCCCTTCCAACGGATCAGGAACGTGCGTGAAGATGGCGCACCACGATGTTTTAATATTTTCTCTATTTCGTACTCTTCCTCACCCTCTACAAGTTCCGGTGGGGGTCTTGGGAAGTTCTTGCCATGGACGGAGTTCTCTTTGTACGGGGATAGAAGGGAAGCGTGGAACACGGGGTGTATCTTCCAGGCCTGCAGAAGACGGAGTTGGTATGTAATCAGGGATAGTACCTTCGTAATCGTGAAGGGTCCTTCCCTCTTGGGTGCGAACTTCGGGTTCGCTATGGAGCGGCGGAGGTTCTTGGCTTCTAGCCAAACCTTATCTCCTTTCGAGAACGGGGAGAAAGAACGTTTGTTTCGCGAGGCCATGACTTGGCGTGCGAGTTCGTGGGCTGCGAGGGCTTCGTCCCTCATTGCGGACAGGGATTTCAGTCGTTGATCGATGGCGGGGAGTGAGGAGTCAGGGAGGACAACGGGTAGGGCACGGGGTTCATAGCCCATTATGAGATAAAACGGCGATTTGCCAGTGACAGAGTGGGGGCGGTGGTTGTGCGCAAATTCAGCGTGAGTGATCTGGTCAGCCCAAGAACCAGGGTTTGCGCCACAGAAGATCCGAAGGTACGTTTCAACCTCCTGGTTGACACGTTCAGTTTCACCATCCGATTGGGGGTGGTAGGCGGTGGACAGGGAGAGGTCGTAGTTCAAGAGACGACCTAGCTCTTTCGCGAAGGAAGATGCGAACTGCGGCCCTTGGTCCGAGATGATCTTGTCGTAGAGTCCGAAACGGAGGAAAACCTTGTGAAAAAAAAGGGTTGCTACGCCCTTGGCGGTGATAGTTTTCTTAGTGGGGCAGAGAATTACCCCCTTAGTAAGCCCGTGGTCGACCACGACCAATAGGGAATCGAAGCCGGAGGAAGAGGGGAGATCCGTGATGAGATCACACGAGATCTGCTGGAAAGGGCGAGTGCATGAGGATCGGATTGGAGTTAGTGGGGGTACCGTGGGGTGGGTGTTTGCCTTATTCTGTTGGCAAATGGCGCAGCCTTCTACGTACTTCCTTACGTATTGGGTGAGTCCGGGCCACCAAAACTCCGCAGAGACGAGTTGGCGCGTCTTTAGGTATCCGGGGTGTCCGGCGGTCTCGTGGTCGTGGCATCGAGTTAGTAC
>JBBPTO010001703.1:0-14035 GCA_038094155.1 Pulveroboletus cf. aberrans
CTTTGAAAGGTCTTGGCCCAGACTTGGGTGGATCCAAGAGTCATGAACAAAAGAGCAAAGGTGACCTTCTTGTTGTCATTGCAGCACATATCAGCATTGACTAGGAGGTAGGTCAAGACAACATCCATTATTCTTTGGAGCTGGCAGTGTTGCCATCAAAGAGTGTAGGGGGATTGAGCTTAAGCTCCATGGGATTGAAAGAAGACATTGCTTCATAGGCTTGAATAACTTCCTGGAGTTCAGGTGGATCAAGGGAGTTTCTAGAAAGAGAGAAGATTATTTCAGATTGCAGCACAGATGTTGACAATGGAGGTGTCAGCACCTGGAGAATGAATGCAGAGTGGAAGAGGCAATGGGCTAGGTTGAGGGCAACCTCTATATCCTCCTCAGTGGATAGAAAGTTGTCATCATCAAAGGGGGTCCAAGCATGTGAGAGCAACTCAGAGTCAGAGGAATCATTGGGGCAGAAGTGCCAATAAGTGTTAATGGGAGGCCTGGGGAGAATGGTGGCTTACCAGATGGTAGCCGATGGGAAAGCTAGACCTTTTGTTACAACTACCCTGGATAGAGAATAGACATAGCCCCTAAAGAGGGTCTAGAGTACTAAGGACAAAGGAGAGCAGGGCAAGCTGCTCTACAAGAATGAAGTACAAAGGTTCTGGGAGAACAAAACTTTCTCCTTGCTCTGTCTCAATGATCAAATGTCAAAGAGGACTAGACTGCCCAAAGATCTATCATCTTTGGGTGGCAAGAAGTCTCCTGAAATAGCATAGCCTCAAGAGCACTATGAAGTCTCAAAGAGCAGAGGATTCCCAGTGAGGAATTAAGATAAGGGATCAAGAGTGAAGCAAAGACCCAATGTATTGAGGTACATGAAGGGGAGGTCTAGCTTGAGAAATACAAGTACAAGACAATAAGGTTTATATAGATAGACAGAAGGTTCAGGGTTGGTAAGGATGGAGTTGCTGATGAAGCAAGTGAAATCACATAGAATGTGATGGAAACAGATGGGGAGTCATGGTATCATAGTCAGTGATGAAAAGAAAAGACTGTCCAGATCTGGGACTTATACCCATGCATATGTAAGTGATAAGGAAAAAGGGGCTGATCATAACATTAAGCAAGAGTGAAAGAAATTTCATAATAGTTTGAGTCTCTTTGTTTGTATTAGATGTTTCAATGATAGTGTTTATATATATATATATATATATATATATTATATTTAATATGCAATATAGTGTAAAGGTCTGCATGACAGTTTCATCAACTGTAAGTTTTAATTCAAGCCCAAGATTCACACATTTATTTTATCTAATACATTAAGTTTATTTTAAAAATTAGTAATGCTAAACTTATGATTTTATAATCAATTCATTTGCATTCTATCTAAGAAATGATCTATTTCTTTATTTTGGATTTTTAATCTCTTTGTGTATTATTTCCTCAATTATCTAGTCTCTGAGGGCTATTACTCTTTTAGTTGCAATTTCTAGTTGCAAAAAATTGTATTGATTTTAATATTTCCTGCTGATTGTCCATTGTAATATCTTTAAAATTTATTCTATAATTGAAAAAGTTCAAATTTAGATGACACTTATAGTAAGATGGTATCATTATTTTCTAAGACAGAGGTAAAAATATCCAAGAAGGCAGATGCTACTGCTGACCCAGGCCTGTTCAATGGGGTCTACAAAGAGTTCAAGAACTGGTAGATCAAAATCAAGGTCTATATTGACCTCAATCAGAATCTGTTCATGGACTGCAAGACAGCAGCTCTTGCCATCTGGTCAAGGATTCAATGTCAAGGATGGAGGTCCTGACAAGCATAATGCAGGCACTTGGGCTCATACCTGAATCAGAAAGGTTTATGCTGATAATCTTACTCCTGCTCTCTGGTCTACAATGGATGAGCTTGAGAAAAAACTCAGAAAACAGTTCATCCTGGCAAACGATGAAAATGCTCCCATTGTCAAGTTAAACAACTTCAAGCAAGGCCACAAAGAAAGGGATGAGTGCTTTATTGTCAAATTCCAGGCCATCTATGACTTAGGAGACTTTGAAGACAATGAAGAAACCTGCTGGCTTAAAGGACCTGTCAGACCAGACATCCCTAAGCAGATCTTTCTGAATGGAAAATGTCAGGATAAGGTCCAAGACTACACCAAGGAGAACCTGACTGTTGGAAAATGAATGAACGCACTTGAGGTCATTACTTGAGATAATGCCACTGCTGCTGGGTGACAAATGCCCTACCTACTACCAGAAAGAAGAAATTCCACATACTATCAAAGCAATGCCATGGATGTAAATGCTATCAGAAAGCCAAACTGCTTCAACTGCAGACTCAAAGGGGACCATCAAATGAATAGGTGCTCCAAGCCAAGAAATCAATGCAACAAATGTGAATTCTTGAAGGGTGGACATTGTTTCCACTGCCTCAGAAACAATACTACAACATCAATTTGGCACATGGATACCATCATAGAATAAAGAGGCTCCCATACAACATTGTCATCATGCCCACAACCATTATCATTATTACATACAACACAACCACAGGATTCTGATGAAGAAGCCATCAGGAACATAAATGTCAAAGCACTAAGGGCTTACTTCAGAGACAAATATGACTCTGACATAAAGCATCAGGGAAAAGATTACCCTGCCAGAATAACCTGGACATCTAGGCAGTACCAGACAAGAATAACAGATTCTCAAAGTACAGAAAAAAAAGATGAAGAGATAACAGCAACTGCTCCTTCAACAGGAGAAATCATGAATGAGACCAGGACTTCACCCATAAAGCTTGCCACATGGTAATGTGGGCTTGATTTGGTCAAATCAAAAGGCAACAACAAGGTGACACATCCTGAAGCCCCAGCAAGGATTGTGATTTGAAATATGAACTCTGGTCAAAGGTAAATCTACCTGAACTTGAAAGTTGCAGGTGCTACTAAAAAACCAGACATGAGAAGCACCAGGGCTTCCCTTGACAGTGGAGCCCATGGAGTATTCATTGACAGGGATTGGACACAAAGAAACAAAATCAGAGGAAGGGAGCTCAAATACCCCATTCCTGTATTTAATGCTGATGAAACCAAGGACTCAGAAGATAGCATCACCCACTACTGAATTGATCATTGAGTTCCAGGGACATCAAGAAAGGGTAATGGCAGATGTGATAAATCTAGGCAAAACCTCCCTGATCCTGGAATACTCCTGGCTCTTCAAGCATAATCTGGAAATCAATTGAAAGAAGGAATTTGTCAAGCTTATCTGATGCCCTCCAACTTGTCACCTATTGTCAAACAGGGCAGGATGGGTGCATAACCTTGAGAAAAGAGAACTTGAGAATGCACCCCAAGTCTAGATAGAGATCAAGGCTATGGAGAAAGAAAGCCTGAAAGCAAAAGAGCCCAAGATTGACAAGCTGGTCCCATTCCAGTACCTCAAAAGATTTAGGAATCTTCTTCAAGAAAGCATCAGAACAGATGCCTAAGCAAAAGACCTGCAACCATTGCATTGATCTAAAGAATGGCTTTCAATCTCACAAGGCTAAACTCTTCAACATGTCTCCAGGATAATGCAAAGAAATACATAGATGCATTTATTGATAAGCAGTTGAAGAAGGGGTATGTTCAACCCTCTAAATCTCCACAGACATTGCCTGTGTTCTTTGTTCCAAAGAAAGATGGAAAGAAGCAAATGGTACAGGGCTACCATTACATCAATGAATGGACAGTGAAGAACAACTATCCTCTACCCTTGATCTCTGAACTTGTGAACAAGCTTCAAGGGGTCAAACTATTCACAAAAATAAACCTAAGGTGGGTCTATGATAATGTTAGGATTAAGGAGGGCAATGAATGGAAAGCCACCTTTACCCACCATCAAGAAAGCTTTGAACCCACAGTGATGTTCTTTGGTCTTTGCAAATCTCCAGCTACTTTTCAGGGCATGATGAATGACATCTTTACAACATGCAAGATGTCTGTATCATCTACACAGATGACCTCTTGATCTTCACAAAGAATGAAGATCAGAGAAAGCATGACAAGGTAGTAAAAGAGGTTCTGTAAAGACTGGCAGCTCATGACTTCTTTGTAAAATCTGAAAAGTGCTTTTTCTCAGTCAAAAGGGTAGAAATTCTTGGCATAATTGTCTTTGAAGAAGGAATCTCTGTGGCAGAGGACAAATACCAAGGAATTGCTGAATGGCCTACCCTAACCAACATCAAAGAAATATGAGAATTTCTGAGACTGGCCAACTTCTATCAGTGCTTCATTAAGGATTTCTCCCTGCTGGCTAGACCACTGAATGATCTTACAAAGAAAGACATTCAACAGTGGTGGACTGAGAAGAAATGTCATGCCTTTAACATGCTGAAGAAGGCATTTACTACAGCTCCAATCCTGAGCCACCCAGACATAGACAAGGAATTTCAGCTAGAATGCAATGCATCTGACTTTGCAATAGGAGCTGTACTGTTGATGATGAAAGAAGATGTCAAATGGCATTCAGTAGCATTCTCATTTCCCTTAATGACACCAGAGCAAAGAAATTACCCTAATACCAACAAGGAGATGTTGGCCATCATCAATATGCTAGAGCAATGGCACAACTATCTAGAAGGTACCCAGAGGAAGTTCAAAGTCTGGACAGATCATACCAACCTTCAGTACTTCATGAAATCACAAGATCTGAATCATAAATAGACCAGGTGGATCCAATACCTCAGCAGATTTGACTACCTGTTGGGAAAGAAGCCAGAGACACTGATAGGCAAGGCTGATGCCTTCTCTCAAGGAGAGAAGACCATGCTAAAGAAGTTAAAAAAAGACAACAAGAGAGTGGTTGTTATCCCTGAAGAAAGGGTAAAAAGGGCTGAGGTTAGAATCTGGACAGCTGAAGAAGATCTGTTGGATGAAATTCTTCTTGCACAGGATGGAGTAAGAAAGAAACTTCTTTTGTCAAAGGCAGAGGCTGATGAAAGTGGCCTAATAAATGTCAATGGCAAAATCTGGATACCAGATAAAGGTGCCCAATGGCAAAGGGTAATGTCAGAATGTGTGCACTATGGAGGGACAAGAAGGCCCAGACTCAGTTACACTGGTGGCAGAACAAATAAGGGAGTGAGACAAGAAAATTGGACTAAAATAGTAACAGATATTGAGTGTATAAACTCCGATGTAACTCCGATATCATGTCCGAAATAGGAAGTATAAGGTCTGAAAGAAGAAGAGGACCTTACCAAGTGAAAACACCAACTTCGAGATGCTTTAGAGTGGAGATGGCAGCATTGGTGTGCATCAACCTTGAAGTTGTGATGATGAGCCTCGGAGGAGGCCAGAGGTTGGAGGAGGTACATCTTGACACTCCCACTCACATTGATCAGAGTCATGTTGCAATGGAAGGTGTCAATTTTAATAGCATTGGCATAAAGCTGAGGGATAATAGTAGCCTAGGATCAGAGAGCATTGATAATGCAGGATCAGAGCAGATCAACAGAGGTCTGGAGGAGCTATGTGGAATGCCAGAGGAGATCGGGAACCAGTGCTCCCACTGCTTCCAGAATGTGTGATCTGTTGGACTTGTATTTCTTGTGTGGGTGCACCAAGGTAGTGAAGTCAACATTGAAGGCCTATAAGAACCTGTCAAAGAAGAGATGGTAGGAAGAGCAGGGAGAGGTTTGATTGCTGATGTTATTGCATGACATTGTTCCAGGATCTCCAGAGCTCAGAGCACCATGATGGAGGCATGGTAGAGACCTCCAGAATGCCATCCACACATGATGGTGTCAGAGCCTTCTTGAATGTAGCAGAAGGCTGAGCCAGTAGGGAAAATGATGGATAAATCAGCTCGGATCAATCTTTAAACAGAGATAAGAGAGCATGTGAGCTCTGGGATGTGTAGAACATTGGAGAGGGATATGACATAAGTCTTGCCTTGAACCATGGAGCAGAGTTTGATGGTGCCAGTTCTAATGGTGTGTGCTGTGTAGCCATCTCCAAATTTAACAGAATGAGGTGGAAGTAGGATGGAGTAGGTGTGAAATGAGGCATGGTGTGATGTCATGTGTAATTTAGTGCCAGAGTCGATGATAATGGCATGTTTGACATCAGACTCAGTCTCAGACAAAACATAGGCCTGAATGCATCAGATTAAACAACTGTCCCTATGTATATTGACCTTTTCTGGAGGTCTGAAGTTAGAGTCTGGAGAAGTCTCCGATGTGTCTGCATGCTTCCTCTGCAGTTCCTCCATCCACTTCTTGTACTTGCAGCAGTCCTCTGTGTTGTGTCCTCCGCTCTTGTGATGTTTGCACCACTGGGATGGTTTGTCAGTATGGTTAGAGCAGTCAGCAGAGTCAGAGAATCGGTTGGAGCATTTAGAGCATCTGGACCACTCAGAGGACTTGAAGTCAGAGATGGTTGTGAGAGATAGATGGAAGGCCTCAGAGAGGATCTGAGTCTCGACTGTGTTAAACATGAGATCCTTCTCCTCCATGGTGTTGATGATGGAGGTGGTGAACATTGTTCACTCTGGAGTGTGCAGAAGGGAGTTGAGCAGTGCAAAAGTGAAAACCTTTGTGTAGACAGTGAACTTCATGCTGGCTAGGCAGGACTCAAGCATGTGGAGCAACACAATGTGCTCAAAGATGTTGGAGGAGCCATTCCATGTGGTGGAGAAGAGTTGTCAGTAAAGGTGGAAGGTGGAGGTGATGTTTGATATTTCATGGAGTTTGATGAGAGCATCACAGAGCACTTTGGAGGTAGTGTGTGCCTGTGTTTTGAGCAGGAGGGCATTGAAGATATGATCCTAAATAATTTCATGCACTTTCTCATCATGCTCTCTCCATTTTTGAAGTTCATCAGTGGAGGTCAGGGTTCTGAAGATGCTTGGAGCAGCAGAACCTTTTCCACCAGCCAAGCTGGCACTGAGGGCTGGAGTGAAAATGGGAGAAGAAGGTGTTGGAGGTGCATTGGACCCAAGGATGACACTGAGGACTTTCTCATGGCAAAGTTTTCCAGCAATCTGGAGTTTCCAGATCTGGAAATTCACAGGCCCCATGAGAATAGGGCAGTTTACAGTAGTGGTGATGGTATCTGATGACATGATGTCAGAAGTGGAGGTAAGCAATGTTATGTGGCATTGCAGGGCCAAAGAGGGAGTACAGGGCAACCATCAGAGTTGCCCCAGAGTTGTCCAGAGTTAAGCGAGCACACTTGGGGGTCAAATGGAGGCATTTTTCAGGTGCTTCCAGAGCTCATAACCTGTCAGAATGTGTGCACCTATGGAGGGGCAAGAAGGCTCAGACTCAGTTGTGCACTCTAGTGGCAGGACAACTGAGAGAGTGAGACAAGAAAATTGAACAAAAATAGTAATGGAGATTGAGCATATAAACTCCGATGTAACTCCGATATCATGTCCTAAATAGGAAGTATAAGATTCGAAAGGAGAAGAGGACCTTACTGAGTGAAAACACCAACTCCAAGATGCTCCAGAGCAGAGATGGCTGCATTGGTGTGCGTCAACCTTGGAGTTGTGATGATGAACCTTGAAGAAGGCCGGAGGTCAGAGGAGGTACATTTTGACAGGTAATATTTCTCTATCATGACTTCACTCTCATAAAATATGAAGGCAGTGACAAACCCTTTAAATTGACTGCCAGATACTATGTCTGGGGCAGGATGTATGCCCAAGTCAAGGACTACTGCTCCAGATGTGGGGTGCATGCAAGAATAAAGCTGATGAACACCTCTTCTGTAGGAAAACTGCAATCAAATCAAATCCCCACAGGGCTCTGGCAAGACATCACCACAGATTTTATTACAGATCTTTCAGAGTCCAATGGCCATGACATCATTCTAGTGGTAGTTGACAAATTCACAAAGGAGATAGAGTTCATCCCTACAGTCAAAACAGTTATGGCACTAGAGACTTCAAGGCTATACCAGGATTATGTCCAGAAGGCCCATGGCCTCCCCAACTCCAGTATCACAGACAGAGGACCACAATTTGTAGCTCAAGTTATGAAGGACTTATGCAAAATGCTTCATGTCTGTCATATCCCATGCAACCAAGTCAACTCCAACCTCCAGAACAACTCCACTACTACCTCTGGTGACCTTTCACCAACTCCTAATCTCTGAAACTCCAGACTTATTCTAGATCTCCTTATGTACTTCCCTTGTTCTGTATTTAGATTAGTCTTGCTTCTCTGATTCCTACAACTTTGTGCAGCACAGCTTCAGTCATGACTTCTCTGACTCTGTATTACCTATTTATATAGCCTCTGACTTTCCTTCATATATATACTTTAACTCTGTATATAGATAGCCTCAGCCTGAATATCACCTTAGACTACTCCTATAATCTTCTCTGGTTCTCTCTGATGCATCTCCAATCAAGAAGGCTGTGACAGTGCAGGGATGCAACACACAAGTCATGCATCAAGCCTTCACCCCTCTGGATGTGATCCTCCAGACCTCCAATCATCTCTGACCATTTCTTCCCTTTGACCTCCAATCTTCAACCAGAGTTTGAGCAGAGGAGATCCAGTTTTAACACTATCAAACTCCAGTTGTCTACTGCCTTTCATCCTCAAACTAATAAACAGATAGAATAAGTCAACTGAGACCTTCAGCAATACCTTCAGCTTTTCACTGCAGAAAAGCAGGCTGAATGGGCAGAATGGTTGGCATTTGTACAGTTCAATTACAATAACTGTGACTACAGTGCCACTGAAAACTCACCCTTTAAGATTACCAGATCTTATGTATATGCCATGAATGGGGATTGAATCAAGGGAAGCAAAGGCTCCAGCTGCAACTGCCTTTTCTGTTATGATTTATTCCAGACTACACTTTTTCTTGACTTATTGCTTACATACACATGGGTATAAGTCCCAACTTGGACGTTTATTTCTTTTCATCACTGACTACAATACCATTACTCATTGTCTGCTTCCATCACATTCCATGTGATTCCACTCCACTTGCTCCATCAGCAATTCCCTCCATCATAGTCCATTACATTCTATGCCTGCCCTGAATCCCTTTACATATATAAATCCACATCGTCATGCATGTAGACCTCAGTCTAGTCTTACCTCTTTCTACTTTTCACTTGTACCATTGTTTCAAAATACATCAGTGTTCTCACTCCTCAATACAGGCCCAAGGAAAGCCTTAATACCTTCTTGCTCCTCACTGCCATGAACCACCCTTAAGTGGGAAGTCTCCATTGTCAACCTCACCTAGAGGTCTCCTTGTCTACCACCATTCAGTGGGAAGTCCTCATTGTCTGTCATTGATAGTAGACAGACTCCTCATCCACCATTAACTCAGTAGTACCCTTGGCAGTCGTTAGTTCAGCAGCACTCTTCATTGCCAAACCTTGCTAGTATGTAGGCTCCTTGTAGACATCTTGTGGTCATCAAGCCCCACCACTCTCATCCATGGTTAGGTCCAAAGCCCCAGAGGTTCTACACCTGCCCTCACTAAAGGTCAGCCATAACATTTTCAATGAACTTCAATCCTACAAGGAGTTAGAGAAAATCTGGAGAAAGTTCAAGACCATATGAAGGCCCAGGGGGTCAAGCACAGGTCTGCTGCACCTGCCTACACTGTTGTACAGAGAGTACAGCTGTCAACAGCTGTCATATTCCAAAATTCAACCAAGTTAACTCTGACCTCCAGAACCCAACTTCACTCATCCCCCTGGTAATTCCTCACCAATTATGCAACTCCACAACTCCAGACCTCTCATGGATCTCCTTGTGTATATCTCTTGTTCTATACTTAGTTTAGCTTCACCCTTCTGATCCCTCCAACACTATGTAGCACAGCTCTGGCTTATTTCTGACCTGGAACACAGCTCCAGCTCTTACTCATCCAACCTTGACTCATAGATATACATAGCCTCTGAACTTTCCTCTGACTATATATGCTCTGACTTTGTATGTAAATACTTTAGCCTGAATATCACCTTAGACCACTTCTCTAATCTTCTCTGGTTCTCTCTGATGTGTCTCTGACCAAGAAGGTCGTGACAGTACAGAGATGCAACATACAAGTTATGCATCAAGCCTTCATTCCTCTGGACCTCCAGCCATCTCTGGCCATTTTCTCCCCTTCAACCTCCAATCTCTGACCAGAGTTTGAGCAGAGGAGATCCAGTCTTAACAATAGCACATCTTAATCTGCAAAACACTCTCCACTCTTCAAGGCTGACAGAGAGATGGCTGGGCCTCTATGAAATCACCAAATTGATTGGTGAAAATGCAGTGGAATTGAAACTTCCAAAGTCAATGTGCATTTACCCTGTAGTAAATGTAAGTTATATCAAACTCTACCATAAGTGCCTCTCTGATCAACATGCCAACAAGCAAGTTCCAGTACATGTCACAGATAAAGATCAGGAAGAATATGAGATTGACTATATTGTTGACTCTCACCTTCGTAGATGATGACTAGAATTTCTAGCCCATTGGAAAGGACAGGTCAAGAAAGACAGGACCTGGCAATCACAGTCAGACCTGACAAATGCTAGAGAAGCTGTTTGAGAATTCCATCAGGCCAATACATCTGCTTCAAACAAACTGGACATGCTAGCCACAGACTTTGCCAATTACCTGGGCTTTCACTTTATGAAAACTCCATGGCCTGTCATTCTCTATTTAATCACCAGAAGTTGGTTTCTAGATGTGTCAGAATCTATGCACTATGGAGGGGTAGATACCCAGACTCAGTGTTGCACAGTAGTGGCAGAACAACTGTATTTTATCTATGAAGGGGTAGAGATATCCAGACTACAAACATAAGTAAAAGGAGAGCTAGATGTAGCTAAAGAACTAACCTCAGTGTTGCATAGTAGTGGCAGAACAACTGAGGAAGAAATGACAAAAGCAGACTGACTAAATAGTAACAGAGATCAGAGTACATGAACTTTGATGTACATAACTCTGACATAATGTCCAGAATAGGATATATGAGGTCTGAAAGGAGAAAAGGACCTCATTGAGTAAAACAGTCAACTCCAAGATGCTCTGGAGCAGAGTTAAGAGACTTGGTGCACATTAACCTCAGAGGAAGTCAAAGGTCAAGGAAGTATATTTTGACAAGGTGAAAGGTGAAACAACTCAGAACCACTGAAGGCTCTAGGTCACTCAAGGGCCAAGTAGAGAGGAGAGAGAAGGATGAGTTGTCAACTTTGATGCTGAGGAAACACCAAGAGGACAAGACTGTCCTTTGGTGGATTTTATTCAAGCCTTTATGTATATACTACATGTGTGTTTGTATCTATGGTGTACTAATCTAATATGTTCATGCTGCTTGTGCATGTATTTAATGTAGCTATGATCATATGGAAGCATGCAACAGCCTTGCACATGCCTGATGTGCAAGGATGTGGAAGAATAGAAGATCATACATGAATAGATCTAAGGGTGTAGTAAAGGGTATGGGACATGGGTAATGCATAGCATGGTCTAGGAGGGTCTGGAATGCATATGATGTCATACTTCATGCATGGGTAGGGTTGTGAAGTCATGCTTGGGGTTGGTACTTTTTGTATGACCACATATAGGCTATTTTCAATGTCATGAAGTCTAGCATTGCATGTAGGGTCTCTAGAGTAATAGTGATGCATGGGTGTAATGTGGGATGTTCATAGATTATAGATTAGATGATTGTAACAAAAGGTAATGTTATGATGCATCTATTTTCCCTCTAATTTTTCTGTTATTTTCTTATCATTTTCTGCATACAAAGGGGGCCATGTGACTTCATGTCACATGGCATGCTGACTAATGCAGCTAATTGATGCCACTTACTAATGTACTGACCAATGTACTGATGCTTCTAACTGATGCCACTTACTAATGCACTGACTGATGTGCTGACTAATGTGCTGACTAATTTTTCCAGAATGTTCTATGACATTCTGTGACCTTTCATGACATTCCATAACCTTTCATGGTTACTATACATGGATATCATGATCACCACTGTATGTCAGGATTTGTTTCTCATCTGAGGCATCATCTTGGAGTCTGAATCATGAAGAAAGCAATGTGAACATACTGGTACAACAAACGCTGGTTCTCTGAAATTTCAAAAAAAATTTGATTCAACTGATTCACTGTGCTGGTCTATTCAGAATCTGTTCCAACACCTATTTCAAGTTGAATGATTTCCGGTCAAATGTTGAGGTGCTATGATTGGAAGAAGATGAGAGGCATTTTTTACATAATTTTCCCATGATGCCAAGTATTTTGAAAAAGATAGTAAATTACATTTTCAAATGTATTTTCAGCCCTTCAAAATGCCGGAATTCCTGATGTATAACCAGCGCAGCAAGCAGAATTTACAGTGGGTCATCTCTCCTTACACATGTGACACTGACCACACACGAGGGAGCGAGTCAGGGGGACTCTGTCAACTACAGGCATTTCCGGATCCGGGCCTTGTTATCATGACATTGGCTCACGCGCCTTCCCAAAACGAGCTAGTTCCCCACGGGGATATACCTCAGGCTGCAGTGATAGCATGATGCGGCGTGTTCATGGGTCCACTCATCTCCCGTGCAGAAGGACTCGTCCCACACGCCAGCCCAACACACGGTCGGCTAACACGACAGCCGTCTGGCGCATGTCGAGCAATGACGTCGCATCGAGGAAGGCCACCAGTGGTGAGCTTGCTGCTTGGCAGGGCACTCTTGACAACGCCTGGGCATATTTCAAACCGAGGCGCCATAAGTATGACATCGCCTCATTCGAGGTGGGATATTTTCTCGGTGGATTGGTCGTAATTCAGTACTCCACAGGACATCATTTCCTGCCCAACAGCGACTTGGACAGTACATCTGATGACGCGACACCGCCCGTCTAACACGGTCTCATTCCTAGTAAGTGGCAGTCCAACGTGATGTGTGAGCGCTCAAACTGCGACAATTTTGCTCCATAACTAAGTGAATGCGCTACCTGAAGAGGAATTCACTACTGTTCCCCTGTTACCACTCGAAGCATCCCCTCTTGGGTGTTGTATGCTGACAGAAGAGGCGGGCGGGCGCAATAGGATTTTATACAAAGGCAGGTCCATGATGTTGCTCGCTTGCAGGACTTCGTCTTCTCCTTCCCGACACCCACAGGTCTACCGCGACGGAGATCACATGTACCTCTGTTTCTCTGCTCTTTTCCTCATTGCTGCTCTCGTTGCAGTTGAGGCGACCTTTATTCGTTGTGGTCAGAAGGGCGCTGGAACTCTCCGGTGTTGTCCCACACGCATTAGAGGGAAGCATATGGTGAGATTCCCTGTCCTCCATGACTTGGTATATTCCGGCCAATGACAGTGCATACAGAAACCAGAATACTGTATTGATCTCTATTCTGATGCTCCCTACAAGTGCCCCGGGGGTTACCGCCTCGAATGTTGCTCGCCAACGATCGTGAGTGATAACCACACGCAAGCAGAACGACGCTCACAAGCAGGAAAAGAATAAATCCAAAAAAACTGTCTGCAAATACTTCCGGTAATGAGTGTTGAATATATCATTATGTGCTGGTTGTCAGGGTGGCGCTCGAAACTAGTGTATCGGCGTACTATCAGTGCACCCCAAATGCATAATTTCAGGTGTTTCTTGAATGGCAACACAAATACACAAATTCATTTCTTCATATCTATCTGAGAACCTATGTTAGACCCTCAGCTATTAGTTCATGTCGGCACAGAAACAAAAAATGATGCTTTGGCCCTGCTAGAATAGAATTAATGCGGTTCCTAGGTCGAAATCCGTACATGCATAATTTTGTCACGGGTTGTCACGCACGGCGTTTTGCGCATGAGAACAGAAAGTGATAAAACAGCTACGGTCGATGAGGCGGGTAATTTACATGCGGTAATTAAAACACGGATGGAAACCCGTCCTTGAGGGACGGTAAACACTCAGAGGCAGAGCCAGAGACGGAACGGGTATAAGCGTCGTGTTGAGAGGGAAGAAGGAAAAGAAGAGATATCGTACATGCGGCGACAGC
>JBBPTO010001704.1:0-14033 GCA_038094155.1 Pulveroboletus cf. aberrans
ACAGTACTATAACAGGCTATGACAATACTATTGCAGACTATGAGAATATGATGGACTATGTCATTATCATAGACTATCATAGTACTGTCATAGTACTGTCTACATGGGACCTCACTATGAGTACTATAATACTGTACAGTTAATCCTTTTTTTGCTGATCCATTCTGGCCAATCAGGTGAGGCCTTCGCTTCCTTAAGTGTTTTCGGCTCTCTTCCACCCATGTTCAACTCAGAGAAGGCACTATATATTTGTTCAGCAGAGGATTGCAAGTCAGTGTCCTCTTCTTCCTCATCAGGCACTTCAATTAATTCTGGGGGGTCATCTACAGGATCCAATGTATGTCCAACCTTTCTTTTCTTGTTTTCCCCATTTTCATTTGTTTCATTTGGTCACTTCTGTATCACCTGTGTGACCTCGTTTCCTTTATTGTTGTTATTTTTGTCTGCCTCTTCTTTGGCACACGTTTCATTTGGTCACTTCTGTATTGCCCATGCGACCTTGTTTCCTTTATTATTATTATTTTCATTTGTCTTTTCTTTGGCACACTTCTGTATCGCCCGTGCAGCCTCTTTACTAACACCATCATGTTGTTTTTGTTTAGATGTTGAAGCTTCAATCAATTTCTCACTGGGCTCTATGCTTCTCAGCAGTTTGTCCATATTCACCTCCCCTTCAAACTGGTGGGAATTGGATAGAGATGTTGTCAAAATGTAACTCCTCCGACCTCCGGCCTCCTCCGAGGCTCATTGTCACAACTCCGAGGTCGACGCACACCAATGCCACCATCTCCGCTCCAGAACATCTTGGAGTTGGTGTTTTCACTCGGTAAGGTCCTCTTTCTTCTTCGGACCTTATATTTCCTATTTCGGACATGATATCGGAGTTACATCGGAGTTTATACGCTCAATCTCCGTCACTACTTTAGTCCAACTTTCTCGTCTCACTCCCTCAGTTGTCCTACCATCTGTGTGTCAACTGAGGTGAGTTTCTAGTTACACTTTCTACTTCTATTACTTATGTCTGTAGTCTGGGCCTTTCTGCCCCTCCATAGGTGAATATTAGTTGTCCTACCATCTGTGTGTCAACTGAGTCTGGGCCTTTCTGCCCCTCCATAGTCCACAGATTCTGACACAGCATTCATAGCTTTGATAGAGATTTACTTTGTGTAAGTTTTAATCAGTTAGTATAATAGTTCTATTAGTTGAAGAGCACTGATGAATTGCAGTAAAAGGTGAAATTATAGTAACAATATGCAGTTAAAATATAGTTATAAAGTGTAGTGAAAGTGTACCACTTCGTAACTATACTCAATAACTACACTTTTGTCAGTCTTTTACTATAGTATTTAACTACATCTTTACTATGCTCTTATAAACTTTTTTTCATACATTTTTACTATATCTCTCAACTTCAATTTTACCACACTTTTATATGTTCTTAATACACTTTTAATATACTTTTTAACATACTTTTACAATTACAGTTTTGCTATGGTTCTTTTTAACACACTATTAATATATCTTTTAAAATGTTTTTATTACACTTTCTAGCTATAATTTTGCTAAATTTTCATATGCTTTTTGATATACTCTTGACTTTTTGACTTACTTTTACTATAGTTTTACATGCCCTTTTGATATACTATTAATATATTATTTAATATACTTTAACTATACTTTCTAACTATGATTTTACTATACTTTTATATTTTAATATACTTTCAATATACATTTGATATATTTTTAATGCTTTAATGCCTAACTCTAAACTATACTTTTACTATGGTTACAAAGCATAGTCAAAGTGTAGTCCAGAAGTATACTAGAAAGTATACAAATGAACGGTCAACTAAAAATGTATTTAAGATATATTAAAAAGGGTAATGAAATTGCTTATAAAATTATAGCAAAATTATTACTAAAAAGAACAGTAAAAATATATTTAAGTATTTAAGTATATGTTATATATAGTTAGATAAATATATTAAAAACATACAAAAGTGTAACAAAATATAGTTAAAGTATATTAAAAAGCATATAAAAATGTGGCAAAATTATAATTAGAAAGTTTAGAAAAAGTATTAAAAATACATAAAATTATGGCAAGAGTGTATCAAAAGTGTACTAAAAATATGTAGCAAAAATCTAGTCAGAAAATCTAGTAAAAGTAAAATATGTATGAAAGTATAGCAAATGTAAAGTTAGAAAATGTAAAAAGAGTGTATCAAAGCATGCAAAAGTGTAGCAAAAGTGTAGTCAGAAGATGTAGTAAGAGTGTAGTAAAAATATATTAAAAATGTACAAAAGTGTGATAAGAAAGTATAGTCAAAGTGTACTAAAAGTGTGGCACGGTTTAATAAATTTATATTAAAAACATATAGAGATATAGTCAAAAAGTATAGTTAAAGTGTATAAAAAAGTGTAGTGAAAGTATAGTGAAAGTATATCAAAAATGTGTAGAAGTGTAGTCAGAAAGTGTAATTAAAGTATACTAAAAAGTATATCAAAGTGTAGCAAAAACATAGCAAAAGTGTATAAAAAATGTATCAAAGTGTAGTCAGAAAGTGTAGTCAAAATGTATCAAAAAGCATACAAAAGTGTACCAAAAGTGTAGTAAAAGTATATGAACCATGTACAAAAGTGTAGTCAGAAAGTGTAGTAGCAGTGAATCAAAAAGCATACAAAAGTATCAAAAGTGTAGAAAAGACATACAAAACCATAGCAAAACTGTAATTGTAAAAGTATGTCAAAAATTATATTAAAAGTGTATTAGGAACATACAAAAGTGTGGTAAAATTGAAGTTAAAAGATATAGTAAAAATGTATGAAAAAAGTCTATAAGAGCATAGTAAAGATGTAGTTAAATACTATAGTAAAAGACTGACAAAAGTGTAGTTATTGAGTATAGTTACTAAGTGGTACACTTTCACTACACTTTATAACTATATTTTAACTGCATATTGTTACTATAATTTCACCTTTTACTTCAATTCATCAGTGCTCTTCAACTAATAGAACTATTATTAACTGATTAAAACTTACACAAAGTAAATCTCTATCAAAGCTATGAATGCTGTCATGTCTGTACTAACTGTGAAGTCTAGAGAGTAAACCCCTAGTTTGCTGATGCAAAAAGAGCCATGTCAGAACCCTGGGCACATCTCAGGAACACTGCTGATTAAGCATGGTTAGTTTTACACATTGCTCCTGACCTGCCCTGCCATGTTCTGCCCATCAGTATCAAAGCCCAGACCTCCCTTTTGCACCACAAAAATTATAACATGAAGGATATGGCATCAAGAAAGTGCTTGTTTACAAAATCCTTTCTTTTGACTCAAAATATGGCACTGTAATCAATTCATACAAGTGTTCTTGTGCTATTGGATGCCCCTGACTCCTCAGCTACTCAGACATGGCTTTCATCTCTACCACTATTTAGCATCACAATACTATTTACAGTGGCTCAAAAAATGTCCAGATGTTTGTATATTTAGCATTCAATGCAATATTCTTCACTGACCATTAATTCTAGCCACATGCTTTAAGTGTCAGAACCACTTTCTATTTCACTTCTTCACATGTCACATTTCACATTGTTCTATTAGATTCTATCATATTTCAGAAGATGACATCATATACTATATCATAGCTTACTAATACCTCATTGTTATCACATGTCATCATATATATATGTAGTTGATAGTTCTCATCTTCGATATATTTGTTTTTCACTTGGAATAGTGGCTTCACTTTGAGGTTGTCTCTGAGTGCATCTCACATTATATCAAAGATGTCCACCTTTTCAACCCTCTTCACCAGTATTCAGCCATTGATGGTTGCCATTGTGCAATATCTGATATGTTAGGGTACTGCAGGAGAGTCTGATTTCTTACTTTCATACTACTTTTAAATTTCCTCTTCAGATGCTCCTCTCTACTTGATTCATTATATCTGGGCCCAGGGTTAAGGAACAAAGAGTTTTCCACTTGAAGGCAGAAGAACTAGCATCTTCTCTCCATGCTATTCATACATATGGTCATCTGCCATCATAAATAAGGATAACATTGCTCATTACTGCTAGATAACCCCCAAAGTGCACTAGGGGCACCTTGTCACAGGCATAAGCCAATTGACTGAGTTTGTGTGATCACCTGACAATGTTATGTGTGTATAGAGTTTCACACCTTCTGAACTTTGAATTGCACAAGCAAGAGTGCTGTCTGGTAGGTTGATTGACCAGAAGCTCTGACAAGGAAGATGTCAGCACACTCCTCTCCACATCAAAGGTTTTTTACAGATAGTCCAGGTTGGCAGTGCCTTAGACCTCTCTCTCTATCTTTGCCCTTGAAGTCAAGCCCTTTGCTCCTTCATTGTATCACCTTTTTCAGTAGAGTCTAGTCAACCCAAAGTCCAATGTTACACCCCTCTCTTCAACCAGTCACATGTTCTCTATTACCAATACCACTCTAATGCCAGGCATCAATGTCACCCTCCCCACCTTGAGACCACCTTCTGCATATGTTGAGGCTGTTTCTGGGTCTTACCAGACTTCATATGCTACAAGGACTGCTTCATGTGCCCAAAGCCAAGCATGAAGTCATATGGACAGACCCCCCATCATGCAATCCATCCACATTGCAGCCCCAATTCCCAGAGCCCTGATCAGTCCCCAGGCCTTCTCAGCCTTACCCACTTCTAGTGCAAGGGTTGTACAACCACAGTAGGTTACTCCCACCTCTGACATTGAGGCATACTGACAACAACACCAATGGTACCAACTTATCATACAACAAGGTGCAGCAGCAGCAGCAGCAGCAGGACCTCCACTGCCTTCAATTATACCTCACCAACCTGCTCCATCCTCTTCAATGATTGGAGTCAATTTCCCTTTTCCTTCATTGCTGCTGAGCTTACATCAATCTATTGTCTGACTTCTGGGCAATGGAAAACCCTCACCACCAAGCCTGCTGAGTTTGACAGCAACAAGGAGAAGTTCATTGAGTGGTACCACTCAGTCTGACTCTACCTTGCAGGATTTCAAGAATTCCCCTATGATAAACAAAAAATATTAATTGTTCTGTTATACATGTGAGGTGGTGCTGCTGGATGGATGGCAGACCTTTACATTGAACAAGAAATTATGCACAAGGATACATTCAAAGATTTTGAATGCAAATTGAAGGAAGATTTCCAACCCACTGCCCTTGTCTGAAATGCAGAAAAGGAGCTCATGAGACTCAAACAGGGCAATGGCACAGTTGAAGACTTCTTTGTTTGCATGAAACAATATGTCATCCAAGTAGGGTTTGACATAGAAGCACAAGGGTGACTCTTGGTAAACATCACCCACCATGGAGTCAGAAATGATGTTTTTGAGTATGTTGAAAGAGGCACACTGGACCTCATTTTGACTTGTATGACATCATTGAGTGAAATCACACCTTAGTAAAAGCTGAGGTGGTAATTAATGAAATAAAGGACCAAAAAGCTTCTGGCTATGACTTCCACACGCTGCCATAGCCAACTTCAAGGCAATGGCAAATCAAAGTGAGCATTCTGAGCTTGACCACTCCAACCATAGCAAGTGCTGCAGTGCCAGTCAGCCCCAACACTCCTGAAACCTTTAGAGGACAAGGAGGTATCATGATGGACATTGGGCTCACCAGGGCAAAAGGGCTTTGTGCCAAGTGTGGCAATAAGTGGCCATGCACAAAACACCCTCCATGCCAACATATCATAAGAAAGATATAGATTGGCAATGCAATGATAGAGTATACAACTGGCAGGGAGCTTGCTCAGGCTAAAGTTGAAGACCTGAATAAAGTGAGTTTGGAAATGAGCAGCAGTAAATAGTTGTCCCACTGCTCCAAGGACCACTGTAGATATGTTAAACAATGTACCTAAGTCAGCAAATAAATATTCTATTCTTGATGTCCAACAGTGTGAATTTGAAACTGACTCCACAACTCCTGACATACCATCTCAATCATTGGATACAAGGAAAGCCATCCAACCAGCAGAGAAAATCTGTCTGACATAGCCTGTTCTGGCAGTTCTGAAAGTAAGTGAATCAAAGGTTCTATCAAAATTAGAAAAGGTATTCAGACAGATAAGGATCCTGTCATGACCAACCAAAAGTACTGCATCAGTAAATTGGGAAGTGTCTAATTTCATCTATTTCATCTAATTTGCATCTAA
Source organism: Pulveroboletus cf. aberrans (assembly GCA_038094155.1). Lineage (NCBI taxonomy): Eukaryota > Fungi > Basidiomycota > Agaricomycetes > Boletales > Boletaceae > Pulveroboletus > Pulveroboletus cf. aberrans. Next base: position 6,199 of record JBBPTO010001704.1, read on the forward strand.
TTTGGGCTTATTAAGCTTGTGGCAGCTTATGGATGTGCTCATAAGCTTAATAAGCCATAATTAGATGTGAATTAGATGAAATTAGACACTTTCCAATTTACTGATGTGATCCTGCAAAGGAAACTGGGAAACAGATTATGAGAACTGAACTTCTGCTCAGATCCAGGCCTGATGTGCCAAGGAAGATGAAGTCACAGTCTCAGTCCATGAAGAAAACCTGGGTAAATACCATAGACCCTTGGTCAATTCATTGGATCAAACAGATCATAGACACCAAGGACAATGTGAGATTGCTTTCTCATCTAAAGTAATTGTCCACAGTTTTTGCCAATTGGAGATCAACCAATTATTGGTTGACAACCTTAAGAAGATGTCCAACAATGATGCTTACTGGATACTTTGCAACCTACAAAGGAAACTGAAGTTCATAAGAAAACATAAGAAAGATCGTCAATCTTTTGAAATTCCAGTGAAAATCACAGATGACCACATGAAGGAATTTGAAGTAAAGGCACTTATAGACTCAGAATGTATGGGCTTGTCCATAGACAGCAACTATGTAGTAAAAAATGAACTGTCTATGAATAAATTTCCCCACCCAATTCCAGTCTACAATGCCAATGGTACTTCTAATGCCAGAGGTAAAATAGAATTCTTTGAATGCATCAAAATGGAAATCCAAGGACATTGTGAGAAAATCACTCTCACAGTAATGGAGTTGGCTTCAATGCCCATCTTTCTCAGAATGGATTGGTTGAAAATACACAATTCAGACATCAATTGGAAGAAAGGAAAACTAACTTTCAATGTGAAGATGAATATCTTTCACTGCTGCTAGACTGTGATGATGATGATAACAAAGAGGAAGAGATCTGCTTTACAGAAGGAGATAGACTATTCAAATTTGACATTGAAACATGGTACCAAAATGTATCTACTGATGTAGCTATTGAGCAATTCACCAAAGCAAAGAAAGACAAAAAGACCTTTCATGAGTCCATTCTGAAGGAGTATCATAATTCTGAGAACATCTTTGCTAAGGAAAGCTTCAATGAACTCCCCCCACATCACCTTTGGGATCATGCTATAGAATTGATCTCTGGTGACCATGTAGTAGATTGCAAGATGTACAATCTCTCCCCAAGCAAATGAAAGGAACTAGACAAGTTTCTAGAGGAAAACCTGAAATTCAGACACATTTGATTGTCCAAGTTGCAATTTGCATTTGCATTCTTCTTTATCAAGAAGAAAGATGGACACCTTCACCCTGTTCAGGACTATAGAAAACTGAACATGATTATGGTCAAAAACTGCTATTCCCTCCTGCTTATATCAAAGTTAATCAACAAGCTGAAACAAGCAAAACACTTTACTAAACTCAATATCCACTGGGGATACAACAATGTTTGGATGAAAGAAGGAGATGAATGGAAAGTAGCCTTCCAAATGAACAGAGGTCTTTTCAAACCCCTCATTGTGTTCTTTGGCTTGACAAATTCTCTGGCAATATTTCAGACAATGATGAATCACATATTCCAGGAGTTAATTAATCAAGGACAAGTCATAGTGTACATGGACAACATTATGATTTATAGTAAAACAATTGAAGAGCATATTCATACCATTTGAGAAGTGCTTCAAATCCTGCATGAAAATAAGTTATACTTGAGACATGACAAGTGTGACTTTCATACATCATCTATGGAATATCTCAGACTCATTGTCCAAGAAAATGAAGTGATAATGGACAAAGAAAAGGTAAAGGTCATTAAAGACTGGCCACAACCAACATTCTGAAAGGAAGTCTGAAGTTTCTTAGGCTTTCTCAACTTCTATCAATGATTTATAAAGGATTTTGCAAAGATAGCCCAACCTCTCAATGTGCTTATGTCTGAGAAGAAGGACTTTGGATGGACTGCTGAGTGTTCCACTGTATTTCAAGCATTGAAAGATGCCCTCATGTCTGCCCTTCCTCTTGCACTTTCAACAGTAGATGACCCATTCAGAATCGAAACTGATGATTTAGAAATTGGCTTAGGTGGAATTCTATTTCAAAAACAAAACAATGTTTGGTGCCTGATCACATTCATCTCTAAGTCATTAGGAGATGCTGAGTGCAATTATCATGCTGGTGATCTCAAATTATTGGCCATTATATTTGCTATCAAAGAATGACAATACTATTTGTTAGGAGCAAAACATCTGTTTGAAATCTGAATAGATTGTGAAAACCTTGAATTCTTTAAGAAACCTCAGGATTTGAGCCACAGACAAGCCAGATGGAATCAAATTCTCCGGGAATATCATTTTATAATTATACATCATCCTGGAAGAACAAACCCTGCAGATCCTCTGTCTTGGAGGCCAGACTTTGAAAAGGAGGTGGAAAATGACAAAAAATTAAAAGTCCTTCTCCTGAAAACACTTTTCACTTTGCTGGATGCTGCTGTGCACTCCACTGTGAGTGAATTTCCAAAGTCAATCAAGGAATTGGTCTAACAGAACAAATACAAAATGGAATCTTATATCCAAAAAGGTCTCACAAAGGAAAAAACTCCCTGAAAGGAAGTGAACAGACTGATTCAGTGGTACAATAAACTATACTGTACATCCCTAAAGATGATCTCCTTCAAGAGAAAATCTTACAGGAGAACCACAATTATCCACTAGCCAGACACCCAGGGAAACATAGAATGAGAGATTTAATCAAGAAGAAATACTATTTGCTGTCTTTATGCAATGATGTAAAAAGATATGTTTTGGATTGTGACAAATGCCAAAGGGTTAAAGCTAAATGAACATCTCATACAATGCCCTTGCATCCCAATGAAATATCTGATGCTCCATGGGAAGTAATTTCCATCAACATTATTGGCCCTCTATCTGAATTAAAAGGAAAAGACACTATCCTTGTAGTAGTTGATAATTTCTCAAAAATAATTCATTGCTTCTCAATCCCAAGTACCATCACCACTGTGGGTGTTGCCACAATCTACAGAGATCAAATATTCAAATTACATGGCACACCAAGGAAAGTGATCTCAGATTGAGGTCCCCAATTTGTATCATTATTCATGAAGGAATTGTATAAGATGCTGCACATCAAAGCAAATCCATCTACCCCATATCATCCTCAAACCAATGGACAGACTGAAAGGATAAATGCTAAGATAGAACAATATTTGTGCATCTATACCAATTACCAACAGTCTGACTGGGCAGATTGGCTTGCAATTGCAGAGTTCTCCCACAATCAAAAAACTAGTTCCAGTACTGGTTTTTCCCTGTTCATGCTCAATTATGGACAAAAATCCACAATCAGTGTCAAATCACCTGAAGGACAAGTTGAAGCAGCTGATAACTTCATTACACAAATGAAACAAAGTCAATCTGAAGCAAAGTATGCTTTAGAATGTACAGCAAGGGAAATGACAAAGTATCACAACTGTGATGCTAAGGATCACCCACAATATAATAAGGGGGACTTGATTCTAATAGAGACCACTCACATTCATTCTGATTGACCATCTTGGAAATTGGATGACAAACAATATGGACCTTTTCAAATAATAGAAAAGGTTGAAAAAGCAGCCCATAAAGTCAAACTTGATTGCAAATGGAAAGAAATTCACCCAGTGTTCAATGAAAGCCAACTCTGGCCTTATTGAAAAGGAGAATTCCCTTTCCAATGCATTCTGCCTCCTCCACCTTTCAATATTGTAAAAGGACATATCAAACAAGAAGTGAAAGAAATAGTCAATTCAAGAGAGTGTCAAGGAAACATAGAATACCTCATACACTGGAAAGGTTTCCCTTGTGAAGAACAAGAATGGATAAAGGCATCAAATCTCAATAATGCCTCTCATGCAGTAAAGAATTTCTATTACAGACATTCCACTGCAGCACACCCTGAGCAATGAATAAAAACAAGGATAATAAAAGCTCATGAATGTTGCATGTGCCCCATCTGCATTGGACATTTCTTACCTGTGCCAAGTAAAATGTTTAGAGATCCTGAATTCCTTGCTTACAGGAAGTAATTCAACAAATATCCTGATTCAATGTTCAAGATTCACCTAGCACAAAGCATGTGAATTGAGGATGTTTCACCTTGAAAAGGGGATAATGTCAGAACCACTTTCTATTTCACTTCTTCACATATCACATATCACATTGTTCTATTAGATTCTATCATGTTCCAGCAGATGACATCATATACTATGTCATAGCTTACTAATACCTCATTGTTACCACATGTCATCATGTATATAAGTAGTCAATCTGCTTGTACATAGTCCTCATCTTCAATATATTTGTTTCCCACTCAGAATAGCAGCTTCACTTTGAGGTTGTATCTGATTGCATCTCACATTAAGTATATGAAATAAAATAGATGCTAATAGCTTTTCATCAGTGCAAGAATGAAGAGATTTGGTTAAGAATTGATCAAATGGCAGTTATTTCAAAATGATGATGTTTTTTGACTTTGACTTTTGATTATATACATATATAATTGCAAGAGCATAAAAATCACAGGCAGTTAGTGTAGTAATGGTGTATAGTTTCAAGTTGTAAAGCAGCAATGTAATATGTGGGGAAGGTGGAACTGGTAATGAACAGGTACTTAATGAACTAATGGTATAGTATATGATCACATTAACAATGACAATTGTCACCAAAAGGCCAATAAGTGGAAAGAGAGTGACAAGACTTTTAAGCATGTGCTAGCCAAGTGTTAGTGGTTGACTTTGAACATGTAGGTCTGATTTGGAGTCTGTTTGGATTGGAACCATGAATGGCTTGGAGTAAAAGGATGAAAGGCTGGCAGGCTCTCAATGTCACTGGACATAGCCTCAGGTTGCTGATAAACAGTTTAAAAAGATGAAGATTCTAGCATGTGGGCAGCAAGTTGAATGAAATTGTAGCTACATATACTATCTCACAGCAAGGCTAACTGATGTTAGTAAGCATGCAAATGTCTTTTTCAAAAGTAGGATTTCATGCTGCCAGTATACATCACTGATTTGTACTTGTTATGCTATGACAAAGTACATCTTGTCATTTAAAAATAAAGTATAATTATTTCTATTGCCAGTTAATGCATTTGCATAATTATATAAAAGCTTTCTTGAATTTCATGTGATTGTATTACTTTAGAAATATATATATATAGTGAAGTATAATTTTAATACTGATATCATCATTACATGAACTGCTAATGTATGTGTACAGACACCTGCCAAGATTATAGGATAGAAAATGATAACTGTCATTGGCATGCTGACAGTTGTAATAGTATTATGCATTGAATCTAAATTTCAGCTGCAATCAGATTTTAGTGAAATTTCATAGTGATATTCATGTACCACCTATTTCAGGAAATCATGCTTGCAGAAGTGTTATCTCCCCAATAATTCCTTGTATGACAAAAACAGCTAAGTAACAGGCTGTCCATGTGCTATGTGCCCAACCACTGTGCCAGACACCAGTACATATGATTGCAAGCACATAAAAACCATAAGCCATTAGCATATTAATGGTATATAGTTCATAAAGGAGTGGTGTGATATATGAAGGAGATGGTACCAGCAATGAATGAGTGCTTAACAAACCAAAGATGTAATACACAATTACATTAACAATGGCAATTGCTAGCATGAGGCCAGCATGTGGAAGGAGAGTAACAAGACCTTTAAGTGTGCACCAGGTAGTGTTGCTGTGGTTCAGCTTTCACCCCACCAAAACTTAGCTTGGCTTGCCAAATTTAGCAGGAGTAAAGCCAAACTGTGACAACACTAGCACCAGGCCAAGTGCCAGATGTTGACTTGAAGCATGTGAGTCCAACTCAGAGTCTCTTCAGACTGGAACCATAAATGACTTGGAGTAAGGGGATAAAAGGCTGGCAGCTGGGTGCTGCTGTATGTAGCCTCAGGTTGCTGAGCCATTTGAGAGGATGAAGATTCTGACATGATGTGAATGGAAATTGAGAGATGGGGCATATCATAGCTACATGCTTAACTACATATACTATCCTGCAGCACCTTCCATTTTGATCTGGGCTGCAATGATGTCCTGGAATTTGTTATACAACTTGGTGAAGCCAATTAACCTCAAATTAATTCAATTCAACAGCAATACTACTTCCATCATCAACATTGTTGCTCTGCAGGTGAATCACCTACCTTTTATAACCCCCATTTTCTCTGATCAGCACACTACATCTACAACCCTAAGCACTCACTCATTGTAGCCCAGTACACCACTTTGGGCTAGCTCAGGTTAGAATTATGGATATTGTCTTATAAGGATAGATGTGCTATGTTATCATATGTCCTCTGTAATTTGCACACCTGATCAAAGTCAATAAGATAGATATCAGAACAAGATTAGGATTAGATCAGCTAAGTACGTTATGATCATCTTGTAAGTGATTTTCCATGCTCAACTACCCACCTCCTCAACAACTCAAGATGACCACATGAGTCAGGTGCAAGAGCCTGTGACAATATGGGGTGAAAACTGTATCTGCTCAAATGTACCCTTCACATGTTCTGACAATGCAGAATGTAAGGCACACAATGTGAATGCAAGAAGATTGGCAAAGGCTTCAAAAGTGTCCTTGAGGGAGCCATTGAGTCCACCAAGCCATACAGTATTAAGCATAGTCGAAATAACAGCAGGGTGTTCAAACCATTTTGAAATAGATCCATCCTGTGAGGCAGTCAGTACAATGCATGAGAAATTTAGGGTATATACCATGGGGTGTATCATGTGTGGCCATCAGTCTCTTTTGAATAGCCATGGGATGTGTTCCCTTTTTCTCTTGAGCTCAGATTGAGTACAATTGAGGTCAGGTCAGAGATCATACATGTCATGTATAATGATGCACACTGAATTCTTAAAGGACCTCCACACTGTTGTTATGACATGTTGGAGTGATGTGATATCTGACTCCCTGGGACCAGCCACTGCTGATGTGATGACAGTCCCAAAACAGATCAATGGGATTCATTGGAAGATTGTCTGACCTACTTGGATTGCCAATTACAGCTCAATAAGCCAGTTGGCATGCCTTCTTTGACATCATGGCATTGTCTGAAATTAATATGTGCTGGAGGTTTGCCTTGGCACAGTCCATGATTGTTGCCAGGTGTCAGGATGCTAAACTCCTCTGGGGCTTTGTCTGATGGAGGTCCGAGGTGTATCAGTCAACTCCAGGGCAAAAGGATGCAGGAAGGGCTGGAGGTCCAATGGAGATGGGGCAGAATGAGATGCAGAGGTGATGAAGGCAGAATGGAGCGGAGATGAGGGGTTATGGGGGTGAGGACTTGGCACAGGACTTATGTGTCATGCCCTTGCCTACTATTGGGTTCTCATTTCAGAGATAGGAGAGACAAGTAAAGAGGATAAAGGAAGGAAGGAAACTTCATCAGGATTGGATGGAGTTAGAGGAGTGAGAACATCATTGAGTGACTTCAATAAAGGACATCAAGCGACATCAATATTTGAACTGAGAATACATGAGGGAACTATGGAGTTATATACTACAGAATCAGATCAGAGTCTGGAACAGAGAATGGAGGGAACCATATGTAAAGGTACAACAATGATCGGAGATCATAGGGTACTGAGAGGTAATGTACATAGGTCTAGGAAATGTAATGTAACACAGGTATAATCATAGGAATGAAACATAGGTCAGAGAAATGGAGCGAGCATAAAAGGAAATGAGATCTGGACCAATCATATTTGGTCTGATGGGGGAATGGGTTCCAGTATTGGAGGTCCAATGAGGGACAGGATGGAGTCCTTCAGAGGAGACCAGAGATGAGGTT
>JBBPTO010001705.1:0-14014 GCA_038094155.1 Pulveroboletus cf. aberrans
AGGTGGCAGAGGGCACCTGGGTTTTATGGTAATACCGGGTCATCCTTGTCACGCAAGTAGGTTGAGTGATCTGCCCCCCCCCCCCCCCTCTCCCTTCACTTTTATCATTGATTCCATAGATGACTCTATCGATGTGTTGACCAACTCGGAAATTATATGGATTGTCAGGAGGCCACTGCACTCAATGATCTGGGTAGAATCAATGCCTATCTGAGTTCTGGCACAATATAACTGTACAAATAGCTCACATACAACTAGCATTAGTGATTATTTCCTGCCAGATCACCAAGATCAATCAGTCTCTGAATGAGATTTGTATTACATGTTGACATTTCAAAAATATGTGTATACATGTGGCACAGGGGGGACACCAAAATTACAGTTCAGGGAGTGGGTGTATGTAGCTAAAAATAGCATCATTGCCATCACTGGTGCTGTGTCCATCACTTTTATCATCACTATCATTACCCTCTATCTCATGGTTGCTGTTTCCATCACCATTGAGCATTTTACCTGTTCATATGAGATTTATGAGTTCCCTGGTCTTGACACCCAGCAGGTCACTGTGTAGGGTGAGTAAATAAGAAGAAGAAAGGAAGTAAATAAAAGGAATCACACCATGTGCCTTCATACTGAATGAGAAAATGATACTCGCACACACAAAACTGCTGTCCCTGGACTTGGAAAATGATATCATCTTCATCCTCACTACAGGCTGGGAGAATAAATCTGTGACTGACAACAAGGGGTATGCCATTCCTGTCCCTCTGGAACACAAGATGCTTCAACTCTTCCTTGGAGATGGAATGAACCCCCAACATTGGTTGAGGGTGATGAACTAATGTGCACAGATTAATTATATAACTTACTTCAGGGAGGCAAGTTCCTTCTTGACCTTCTTATCCTCCTGCTGGGGTAGGTAACCAAAGATATCCTTCTGTAAGATTATCAAGGTTTGGGTGGGGCAAACTATTACCATCTGACTGGGTGGACTAATCAGAAATGCCTTTATTTCGAATATTGAAACTCACTCTTCTGGGCTGTTGACCTCAGCTTCAATGAGCTTCTCCATCTTGAATTGCAGCCTTTACAGGTCTGTGATATCAAGGCGATGCCACTTGGTGTTGGGCTTTTCCACTTGTCCCTGATCTGCCAGTGTGGCACGAAGAGCAGTGAAGTTGGCTTGTTCAGCCCTGAGCTGAGAGGCATGATCTTCAAGAATATTCATGTAATGGATGGACAGAGTGGCAAGCTCCTTGGCACCCATTCTGAGATCTGCTAGGCATAATGTATGCCCAGAGGGTTGGGGAGGAGGGGGTAGATCTTCAGTGAGAGCTGACTCAGCATGTTGGCCACACAGGTTGTATGGGCTGTAGTGATGTGCAGTGGTGATGGTGGTAGGCATGAAGGTGAGCAAGTATATCACACAAACTCCTCACCTATATATATGGAGTATTCCAGGATTTCCCAAAGAAAGATGTCCCAGGCCATGAGATTAATTATCACCTACTAGAGGGTTGACTGTCAAAATGAATGAGATCACCTGTCAGATGCTCACCAGTGTTAACAGCCACCCACTGGTGATCAGTTTCAGAGTGTCATTTAAAGGGAAATTTTACCTAGTGACATAAGATGTGATGTTCCTGATAGTTAGTTTAGAGGGTCTCCACCAGCCAGTATTTGCATGGTCATAACCAATTTGCATGCATTTGTGAGTCACAGTGGCTGGATCAATATTTAAGACTGGCTTAAATATGGTGAACATGAGACTAGCATCATGACAGATATGAATGCATTAAAGGCAGGACTAAATTGGTGAACCCTGGCTCTCACTTTGAGGAGGACACTGATCTATCCATTGTGGAAGACTTGAAGATTAAGTCAGGGTTCACATTTAGTAGAATCCTTGTGAATGGTTAGGAATTTCCAGCATTCCACACTGATACATAGGGGGACAGGGAGAATGAGGACTCATTTAAATGGAGCAGATCAGGAATGACAGGCTCCCTTTTTGGGGTGGTGAAAATGTTCTTTGGATAGAGGCAGGTGACATGTGAATCTTTGATACAACAAAATGTGATTAGTCGACCTGAAGCCTCCTTGGCATGTGTCTAGAAATAATAAACTTACTGACACTTTAATGTATGCACACAATGAGCTTGTTAGTCATGGTGATGCTGTTGAAGTAAAAGCATACCTGTGAGAATTAGTTGGGTTTATAAACTGGAATGAGTTCCTTTTACCCAAATTGGCAAGGTGGCTTATTCATTCACATAATCAGTGATCACATGTAGAATACTTAATTCGCACAATGATAGTAGAAGAATGAGCATTTGAGTTACAATGGATGACAATATATCTGTGACAACAACCAAAGCTCCCAGGTGCTAATCCTTGAATAGGAAAATCAGATTTATAGGTAGTTACACCATGCAGGATCTAACTTACTGTCAGTGCTATGATGGCAACTAATCCATTAGCAAAGCACCAGTGAGTGATGTGCAACAAAACTTGAGTAGGGGAAACATGTTCAATATTGTCAGATAAAGATGCTGAGTAAAGCTGAGCTGGAAAGTACAAATAATGTCGGTAAGGGTTGACTGTGCTATATGTTGGTGGAAGGTGTCACTGGACAGCAAACCAAACTTGACCTGTATCTTTGAATATATAGTTAATGCAGCTGGAAACTGGGTCTTTACCCTCATGTGGATAGAACAAGATGAGACTGTTCCCTATATGAGTTGAGCATTAACTGTATACCATGCCTCCAGTCCAGAGACCCCTGCTTGTTAGGGGCCAAAGGTCGTATGGAACAGGTGCTTGTACTTTGGATGAGCAATCATCAGATAAGAGCAGTGTGTCATCTGTAAGGTCACATAGAATATGCTTGTTGAACAGTTTAGCCGAATCTTTTATGGCGGATGGGGACTTGGGTCTAGAAAGCCAGCAATGGAGCCTTGATGCTTGAATAAATGACTCTAAACACATTTTCTCCAATTGGCCTGGAAGAAATAGTGGTTGGTGACATAGTGAAATTTTGAGAGTGATTGTGCTTGCCAGAACAATGGTTGATAGGAAGACCTTGAGGTTGGCCAATGAGATGCTCAAAAGGAAAGCACCACCATAACTGTACAGGTCCAAAAAGGTGGAGGTAATCATGAATATGACATGCCATGTGTCCATTCAGGTGCATAGTAGCATCAAGAAGAACCTTCTGTAAGGAACCTAACCAGTTCAAGATACAAGCCTGGTAAGCATTAACCCAGGTTTCTGTAGTGACATGGAAAGAAGCAATGCGGATTGCTTGTACAAGTTCCATTGTGTTATCAAGAATACTGCACAATTGATCTGCAATCTCTGGAGATGGGTGTTGCGATATCTCTCCCCATATGCTCACAAGTGCTAGGGGAGTATAAAATGTGGCCATTGTGTGCCATTCATCTGCCTTCAGGGTTCCAGCCTTCACTTGGCCAAAGTTTGCCAGTACAGACCTAATGAAGGGCAGTCAGCAAAGTAGCTATTTGAGTTGATGGAGGGTATTGACCTTAGCCATGATGGTACATCAGTATTTTGTACAACAAGCTGGATGTGCCACACAACTTCGTGGCTGAAGGTTTGAACTTTTGACTTAGCCTTCATCAGCTTTGTTTGATGCTATGGCACATTTAGATAGTGTCCGAGCAACTGAGGAGCTATGTACCCATTCAATCAAAGTTTTGATCCAGTGTGCCTTCAGCAACTTACTGCAACCATTGGTTGATTTTAGACTGAGGCTAGCAGCTACATACTGGAGGGCAGCAGAGTTCTCTGCACAAAGTTTTCATTCTAAATTAGCTAGATGCTGGATAATACAAGAGTCCTTGTCTTTGGCAGCAGCATCATCAACCAGTGCAAGAAGGAGCACATGGATGCCCAGCAATCTGTTTGTGCTCCTTTCCATGAGGGCTGTTGCTTCATTGCCATCTGGGGTTTTGAAGACATGGGAAAAAGCTGGTTGTGATTCTGCCTCTGCCTGGGTTTGAAGAGCAGTTGACATGGTGAAGCCAAGGTTTTTCCAAAAGTGAGCTTGAGCCAGTCCCTCCAACAAGCAGTGCATTGGATCCACAATGAGCTGCCATGTGGGGTCCTAGTACAGGAGACATCAAAGGGTGGACCATCATACACCATATTTGACAAATAGTCGATGTTGCTCAACAGAAGACTGAGCACTTCTGTACAATCCAGCATATTGATGTAATGTATCCTTATCATGCAAGGCCCAGTCTGGATCACTGATATCAGTTCTTCTGAGAGTCTTGAGGTGATAAGAATGACAAGCACTGCAATAAAAGTGACTTGTAGTGGTGGCTGAAACAACTCAGAACCACTAAAGGCTCTAGGTTGCTCAAGGGCCAAGTAGAGAGAAGAGGGAAGGATGAGTCAATGACTTTGATGCTGAGGAAACACCAAGAGGACAAGACTGTCCTTTGGTGGATTTTTGTCATATCCATGACAACTCTGATCCTCCAAGCACCAACTCTGCTCCTATCTCTGGTGTGTTTACGCCCATTATGCATCTCCATTCCTCTGGACCTCTGTACATATATCAAATTATGTCTTTGTTCCTTATTTAGTTAGATCCCATGCTCTGTACCTTTCCCCATCACTGTGCAGCACAGCTCCAGTGAACTGCACAACCAGTGCAGAGCTCCAGTTCTTAGTTTTCTGACCTCTGTTTCATTACTCATCCATTACGACCTTCTTACAAATCCAATGCTCCTCTGTAGCATATATTCTGTACCATCTCCACTGTACCTATCCAGTCATAATATCGAATTGAGCACTCGATGTTCTCTCCCATTGATCAGCTTGACCCTCGGTATCAGCTGTACTCAGGTGAGTCAAATTGCATGGTTTTGTTCTGTCAAGATGAAAACAACTACATATCATAAGTCTTGACTAGGTCATATAGATGTAAGTAATGTGCTCACCTCAGTCATGCACAATAGGACAATGGACTGAGGGGCTGACAATAGTAAGTAGTGAGTCTAAATACCCTAGAGGCTCAGGGCCTCTAGGCATGAACAAAGGCACACGGACAAGGGCATGCTGGGTTGCAGGCCGGCCCAAGCACAAGACAAAACATATGTATGTAGCCTAGAACAAAAGACTTGAGCTGGTGATTGACTCATGCCAGTGGCTGTGTAATCACAAGGCAAAAGAGAGAGAGAACGAATTAACATATGAAAGCAAAACAATGCATGTGGCTGTGCACACACTTGCAAAAATCCAACACTCCCCCTCAAGCTGCATGCAGTCCAAGTTTGGCAGTGAAATGTTTGACCTTCAGTGAGGGCAATGCCTTCGTCAGCATATCAGCAACCATGTCATCAGTAGGGCAAAAGACAAGATGAAGTTTGCCATCATCAATGATCCAGCAAATGAAGTGAAAGCAAATGTTGATGTGCTTTGTGTGCATGTGGTATTGATGGTCCTTTGTGAGGGCAATTGCTGATTGGTTGTCCAAGAAGAGTGTGATGGGGGCATCAAGTGGTGCAAAAAGTTCAGAGATGAGGGAGCAAAGCCAGAGTGCCTCTTTTTCAGAATGGGTGGCAGTAATGTATTCGCTTTCGGTCATTGAAAGCCAAATGATCTCTTGCTTTTTTTGAGCTCCAGGAAATGGCCCCACTGTTGATAAGGAAGGTGTAGCCTGAGACAGCCTTTCTGTCCTTGGCCATGCTCCCATCGGCATCTGTATATTCTTCCAGTGGCCTTTCAACACCTCCATATGTCAACTGTAAGTCCCTTGTGCCTTTTAGATAGCGATGATGTGGCATATTGCATCCCAATGCAGCATTCCAGGGTTACTTGAGAAGCGGGAGACGGTAGTGATGGCGTAGGAAATGTCTGGGCACGTACTGAGTGCAGCATACATCAGCAAACTGACATCTTCACGGTACAGGATGTGCTGCATGGTGGCATACTCAGCACTGGTCAACAGTGACTGCTGTGTGATTAATTGGACTTGTGGCTCCATTGGTGTGGAGACTGGTTTGAGCTCATTGAAACTGAAATGGTGGATGATGAAGTCAAGGTAGGAGTGCTGTAAAAGGTAGATTGTACAATCTTCTCAGCTCTGAATTATCTCAATGCTGAGGAGCCAATGGAGTTTGTCAAGGTTAGTAATTTCAACGTGTTTGCATAGCTGTGATTTGAGTTGAGTGACAAGGGGGGCAGAGAAGGCTGCAATGGTGCAGTCATCCATGTGCACAACTATGATGATGAGAGATGTGGGAGTTCATTTGACAAACACAGCTTGATCAACTTTACATTGCCAGAAACGCAAGTGCATGACCAAGATTTCAATGAGCTTCTGGTACCAGTGCCTGCCACTCTGCTTGAGGCTGTAGAGCATTTTGCTGAGATGGCAAACACGGCAAGGGTGCTTTGGGTCAGTGCAACCAGGTGGCTGTCACATATAAATTCATTCACCATCAGTTAGCGTACCATTCAGGGAGGCTCCCTGGATGTCGACTTGATGAAGCTACAGGTCTTGTTGTGCAGCAAGTGCGAGTATGGTTCAAATCAATGCAAGCTTGGTGATGGGCACATAGGTGTCAAAGTAGTCAACTCCAGGGACTTGTGAGAAGCCCTGGGCAATGAGGTGAGCTTTGAAATGAATAACATTGCTAGCAGCATCCTTTTTTGCCCGAAAAACCCACTTCGAACCAACAAGATTCACACCTTGTGGTAAGTCCACCAACTCCCATGTCCCTGCCTTCTCAAGGGTCGCTAACTCCTCTTTTATCCCCTCCTCCCACTGAGGCCAGTCTGGGTGACGTTTTGCTTCTGCAAGTGATGCAGGCTCAAGGGCCTCGGCATCAGCTGTCCACTCATTGAGGAGCAGGGAGAGTTCTATTTCATCATAGTCATCGACAGCCATCAACTGGTCACTTTGGCCCTCCCCCTCAAGGAGTGCAGGGCCAGAGTCAACTTCAGTATCTTTTGGGTTGACTGGGGCTTTGGTGATTGGGTCGGAGAGTTGCACACCAAATGGGACATCCATAGTTGACCCTTTGCCATGGATGATGTCAAGGATCTGTTGGCTGGGTTTGCAGGTGCATTTTGGGTGAGGCTCATTGTCAGCAGGTGGTGGTGGGGATGGAATGGGTGTGACGGGCAGAGTCAGGCCTGCTTTGGCATGGTCAGCAGTGCAAGGGGTAGGAGGTACATATGCCAGTGTAGCATTGACCAATGGGCCATCTTCATTTTCCTCCCCCTCAATAGTGCATGGCATTTTCCTCCAGTACACATTGTACTCCACAGTGATGGTTTTCTTTGCTGGCCAGTAGACTTGAAAAGCATTGATCACCCGGTTGTCAATGCTGATCCATCAAGTCTTGTTGACATGCCCTGTACCCAACTTATTACCATGGCTCATCTGTATGTACACCTCAGATCCCCACTTGCATAGTTCCTCCATGTCAGGCTTCTTCCTGAAGGTAACCTTGTATGGTGTACATCCATCCAAAACCTTGGTGAGCATTTCATTCTTCAACCAGACAGCATGGCAGGCAGCTTTACCCCAGAGGAACTTTGGCAGTCGACTTGCATGAAGCATAGCTTGCACCTTCTCAAGAATGGTGCAGTTGAGGCACTCAGCAATGCTGTTGTGCTGTGGAGTGTTGTAAGTCGTGAATCGCTGCAAGGTGCCCTGACATTGCAGGTAGAGAACAAATTCTCATCCCTGGTACTCGCCACCCCAATCTGAATGGAGAAGCTTAACTTTGACAGCAAGCTGACAGTCCAGCCAGGCCTTGAAAGCTTTGTATGTGTTGAAGGTTTCGCTTTTCTGATGAAGAGAGTACATGTATGTCAGGCATGAGTGGTTATCTGTGAAGGTCACGTAGTATTGTCAACCCCTAAGCGTGGCAATAGGTGCTGGACCCCAAATGTCAGTCCAAACCTTGACCCTGACAGTCTCAGCATGCTCCCCTTTGCATTTCTTTGCAATGTGTTTGTGAGTAGCTTTGGTGTAGATGCATGACTTACAGAAGGTGTCTTTGTTGCATGATGGATCAAATTGTTGGCAGAGTCCACTTACAAGGCCATTTTTAGCAAGGAGGTGGGCAGCAGAGGGGGTGATGTGCCTGAAGAGATGGTGAAGTTCCATCACCATTATCTTTTCCAAGTTGTCGGTGACCTGTGCAGTGTCGTGGTTGTGTACAATCTAGTACAATCCCTTTGGAGTGTGTGGGATGTGTCCAATGGTCTCTCTGTCTGATCCATGAATGGTGCAGTACCCTTCAGCAAATGTGGTGGAGAAACCGAGCTTGTCAAGGCATCCAATTGACACGAGTGTATATATCCAACTTCAGGCAAGAAGAGAACTTCAGTGAGAGGCAAGCATGAAGCATTGAATCCATTCGGGACTTTGATGACCATATCTCCGATGGCAGTTGCCTTGAAGCTCTGGCAATTTGTGGCAGTGAAGAACTTGGCAGGAATGTTGGTAAGTGATTTGAATTGATTATGATATGGGGAAAGGTGATGGGTTGTTCCAGAGTCATAAAGCTTGACTCTGTGACAATCTGTGATGCCATCATTGACATGGGCATCCATGGCAGTGTCTGGCTCTGCAGCCTCAAGTATTTCATCATTGGACAGGGGGTCCTCCTCTGTGAAAGAAAACAAGTCATCCTCATCAATGCTGCTGCTGCTGTTTTCTTTGTTGGAAGACTCCCTGAAGAGTAGCCCTGGGATGGACTTGTCATCGTCACTTAGGACATCTGATATGCCAAAGACACCATCTTCATTGTCGGTGTCAGGTTGGATATGCGCACTGATTTTGGCAGGGTTAGGTAAGGCTCCCCTTGGCTCGTCCTTCTTCTGGTTGTGCAAATAATGGTGAGGCGACTTATGTTGGTTGGACCCACAGATCCAGCACAAGCCTGGGCTGCCTCTCAAATGGGACAGTGTACCATCACCATGCCTTCCCCTGCTGTGCCTGCATTCAAAATGTTTTGGAGCAGGGGCAGCAGCCATAGCCTCATCCTGATCACAATCTTGGTCCTTGCCACCTTCATGATGCTGGCCTGAGTGAGATTTCTGGTGCTCGGCCTCCTCTATGATGATTAAAATTTGGTTCTGTAAAGACACACAGCAGCAAGCTGGCTAGATGTGAAATTGGCAAGGGAATTCAGGAGGAAATGGATGATGGTGAATCAGTAATCTTTCTCATTGATATTAACACCAACAGATGCAAGTTCCTTGTGCTTCGTGCAGAGATTGTTGAGGAAGTGGTGAACTTCTTGACCCTTCAGTAGGCAGAAGTCAAGGAACTGGGCACATAGGTCCATCTGTGCATGCATGCCCTTCTCAATGTATTCCCAAATGATTTCTGTCCACATCGCAGCCACAGTGGTGAGACTCTTCATGCACAGGGCAGTAGAGTCTGGAATATGCTGGGTAAGCAGGTGCTTGGCCATACTTTCGTCTTTTAACCACTTGGCCAGAGCGGCAGTTTCTTTGTTGGTTGGCATTGCAGGGAGGGTGGGGTGGGTTGAGGTATTGTCAAGATGGCCCCAGAGTTCCTTGGCTTCAACAGTGACTTGGAAATGAAAAGCAAAAATGGCCCAGTTTGTACTCTTGACATCAAGCTTGGGCACATTGTTGGGGAGTGTATTGGTGGTGATGGGGATGGACATGGCAAGATTGGAAGTGCACAGAGGTGCACAGGGCTCAATAACCTATCAGCTGTACTCAGGTGAGTCAAATCGTGTGGTTTCATTCTGTCAAGACGAAAACAACTCAGTCATGTGTGATAGGATGACAGACTGGGTTTTATTACCTGTCGAGACAAAAACAACTACATATTGTAAGTCTTGACTAGGTCATATAGATGTAAGTAATGTGCTCACCTCAGTCACATGCAATAGGACGATGGACTGAGGGGCTGACAATAGTAAGTAGCAAGTTTAAATACCCTAGAGGCTTGGGGCCTCTAGGCACAAACAAAGGCACACAGACAAGGGCATGCTGGGTTGCAAACTGGCCCAAGCATGAGACGAAACATATGTATTGTAGCCTAGAACAAAAGACTTGAGCTGGTGATTGACTCGTGCCAGCAGCTGTGTAATCACAAGGCAAAAGAGAGAGAGAACAAATTAACATATGGAAGCAAAACAATGCATGTGGCTGTGCACATGCTTGTGAAAATCCAACACTTGGCTCCTGCCGAACTCCGACAGATATCCTTAATCCTCCTCTGAGTCTAGATGACTCAACTCCACACCTCTGACCCTCTGCAGATACAGGACCACAACAGCAAGACTTGGATAGTGGTGCACCACATAAGGTGAAGCCAAGGTCCTATCAATATCTCTGGAGTTCTGGAGATACACCAGAGTTTGTCTGCATGGCCCTAACAATTTTATTCAAGCCTTTATATACTACATGAATGTTTGTATCTATGGTGTACTAATCTAAGATGGCCATTCTGCCTGTGTAAGTATTTAATGTAGCTATGATCATATGGAAGCATGCAATAGCCTTGTACATGCCTGATGTGCAAGGATGTGGAAGAATGGAAGATCATAGATGAATAGGTCAAAGGGTGTAATATAGGGTATGGGTCATGAGTAATACATAGAATGGTCTAGGAGAGTCTGGAATGCATGTGATGTCATACTTCATGCATGGATAGAGTTGTGAAGTCATGATTGGGGTTGGTACTTTGGTATGACCACATATATGTCAAAATATACAACTCCTCCAAGGTCCTCCAACTTACTCCGGACCTGTTCCATGCAACTCTAAAGCTTTTGCCTACCAAGTACAACTCCTGACTCTGGAGTTATTTGGAGTTGGCTCGATACTCAGTAACGTCCTCTTTTCCTTTCAGACCTATTTTGGATAGTACATCAGAGTTCATGCACTCTGATCTCTGTCACTATTTAATGTGTCCACTTTTGTAATCACTCCCTCAGTTGTTCCACTACCACTGTGCAACTGAGGTTAGTCTTTTTAGCTACATCTAGCTTTCCTCTTTACTTATGTCTGTAGTCTGGGTATCTCTACCCCTTCATAGGTAAATACAAAGTTGTTTCACTACCACTGTGCAACTGAATCTGGGTATCTCTACCCCTTCATAGCACACAGATTCTGACAATATAGGCTACCTTTAATATAATGAAGTCTAGCATTGCATGTAGGGTTTCTAGAGTAATGGTAGTGCATAGGTGCGATGTGGGATATTCATAGATCATAGATTAGATAATTGTAACAGTGGCTAGCTGGGCAGTCTTGCAGGTGGCTGGGAGATCACATACAACACATGCAATGGCAGACTGTGTAATGCATTCTGTGTGAAGTGTGGTGTGCGAGAACTCAATGCCTCTTGTTCAGCTTTCCAGCATATTGTCGATGAGAGGGTCAAGGAAGAAATTGAGTTGGTCACCAGAGGGCTCATTAGGACCAGGAATGATGCCTGCCAGATATATCTTATAGCAGACCTCAGGAGGCAGGTTGAGACATGCACAAGAAATGACCCCCAAGGAAGTCTTTGCACTACATGGTGAGCTTCCATCAATGTTAAAAAATTTGACATTGAGGCAGAATAGAAATCACCCTTCACCTCTGTGATCAGCAAATAAGGTTGAGTTGCAAGGTTCCTCCAATGTTCGAATGAATTCTGCATCCCAGACATCTGTCATGACAAGTGGAGAATCTGCAATGTTCTCCATCAATTTGTTGCATGGCCAATCCATCAGAATTTTGAGCTCAGGGCAAGCTAGAAGACCAGCCAGGTAGTTGTGGAAATGGTGGTAGACAAAAATTTTGATTGGGCATTTGAAACCATCATCAGGATCATGTATGAGGAGGGTATTGCAAGGTTCTTGATCTGGGAATGGTCAATTTGTGCAGCTGGTAGAGTATGATGGGATCATATCCACAATATTTGTGGGCTTGTAGGCACAGCTGCATTTTGGACAAACCACAAATGTAGTAGTTTGACTTTGCAGGGCAAAATGTGACAATGCTGTCTTGATGGACTTTAGTACTTGCCCAAGTTTGCAGTCTCACAGCATTGTTGCATTGGAGTTGACCACTTGAAATGTGAGGCTGAGGATAAGGGTTGCAATCCCCAAAAGCAGATCTCTGGCCACATAACTTCAACCAAAAAATACAACGCTGATGACACTGAGGAGGAGTGAGACCTGGGAAACTTCCTTGCTACTGTCACTTGTGAACTCAAACTGATGGGCTATGAAGAGTTTAGTAAGGCCTGACAATGAAATGCAACCATTGACTTACACAACTCATATTTGACAGGATCATTCTGAGCAACTGTTTCACTGCAATCAAGATGCCCCTTGAGTTCAATGCATGAACAGAGAATGGAACTTCTGTGAGAAATGATTGAAGGAACTTGTCAATCGACATGGGCTAAATGTTCTTTCACTAGTAGCAAGTCATCGCATAGTCAGCATCATGTCTCCACAGAGGACAAAGGCAGAGACATGGCCTCCCTACTAATAAACTCGACTTGGGCCTCAATCAAGTCCAGTGCTCTGTGCAATTTAACTGTGCGCTGGTTGTGCTCCTGCTTTGAGGATGACATGCTAAGGATAACCCACAAAGTCAGATGGAGCATAAAATAATTGCACAGAATCCCTACTTTTCTCACAAGATTGATGTTGAGCTTGAATTAATATCCTCCAACAATGTAAAGCTAGACATGAATGAATAACAGACCCAGAAGATTAGTTGAGATCACTGACAACTCTGATATCATAGCTTTGCCAATTGCTGGAGTAAAACCATGAACAGTACCATTTGTGATTGACCTTCTGCTGATAGTGAGTAATGGTCAGTCAGAGAAAAGTGAATAACTCACGATACAAGTGACATTTTCCCCATTTCTGCAGCAAGATTGTTGATTGCAGAGTCTGCTCTTGACGGGGTGATTCACTACTGCAGGCTTGGCAAAGCAGTGATTCCACAGCAGATTGGTGAAGGTTAGTAGTGTCATTTTCCTGTGAAGTTTGGATGCCATGGAGATGGATATTTTGTTACCTTGAGGGGATCAATTTGCCTTCAGGGTTTCAAACCACACCTTCTGTATCCACTTTGGAGCAAAAAGCACAAAAACATTGGTAGTGTTGATCTTGAGCAGGCATGAATGACACACATTAGATGGTGGAGGACAATTTGCCAGAGAAGACTAAAATATGAATATGAGCTCTTTCCCTGCTCCCTAGGGAGCATTTAAACCCTACTCCTAACCCAAATTGGCGCAAATAGGGTTCTACATATGCAAAAAAGCCCCTATTTGAAAAAAAAATTGAAATTGAATAATGGACTGAATGCCAATGTAGTGAGGTGGATATGGCCATCCTGGATGGCCACATGACATGGGCATGTGCACGCTTACATAAGCATTGAAACGAGCCACTAAGGACAAAAATCCAATAAGAGTTGATTCACATAAGATCAAAATGCTGATCAAAAGAGAATTATTTACAATGCATAGGAGGGGCATGGCCATCTTGAACACCCACATGGGACAGGCATCTGTGCGCTTACATAAGCATGGAAACGAGCCACTTAATCACTACAATTAATAGGGGTGCACGTGGCTGTCTTGGACGGCCACATGACATGAGCATGTGCATGCTTATTTCAACATCCATACAAGCCACTAATGACAAAAATCCAATAAGAGTTGATTGAGATAAGATCAAAATGCTGATTAAAAGTGAAATATTTATAATGCATAGGGGTGCACATGGCTGTCTCGGATGGCCACATGACATGGGCATGTGCGCGCTTACATAAGCATTCAAATGAGCCACCAATCAGAGAAATACATTGAGATTTGATTGAGATAAGATCAAAATACTGATCACAAGTGAAATGTTTACAATGCATAGGGACAGACATGGCCGTCTTGGACGGCCACATGGGACAGGCATGTGCGTGCTTACATCAGCATTCAATTGAGCCACAAATCACGGAAATCCATTGAGATTTG
>JBBPTO010001706.1:0-14010 GCA_038094155.1 Pulveroboletus cf. aberrans
CCTTTGGGTTGGTCTCATATCCAATAAAGACTGTTTCTTCAGCTTTCGCCGAGAGTTTATCCTGACATTGTTCAGGGGGAATGAACATGCTTGCAACCAAAGATGTGAAAATGTGACACATTTAGATTGTCTCCATTGAAGAGTTCAATGGGCATCCTCTGATGTCATCACACTAACTGTCTGTTGTATATGTGAAGAGAAGTCTCTAGAGCTGCTTGCCAGAAGACTCTATGCAGACTGGGTTGATGATGTATAGCTTCTGATTTCTCCATGATGGTACAGTTGTATCTCTCAGCATGTCCATTCTTTTGTGGTGTGTGGGGGGAAGAGGTCTAATTTGTAATGCCAAGAATGATTGAACATTCTTTTCTCAATTACACTTTGTACTACTATTGGACCTTATCCAGTTTACATTCACCTTATGTATGTTTCTATTGTTCTCTATTAGTACTAGCCTTGCTCTTGTTTTTTTGCCATGCTGTGCTTGCACAGCACTGGTTCATCCATTCCCAACCTCTGAGTCTTACTCATGCATTACAACTCTGTTACAAATCCAATGCACCTCTGTAGTATATATACTGTACCTCCACCACTGTACATACTTCAGTTTGAATATTGTTATGATTTATCCTGGACTACGCTTTTTCTTTCACTTATCACCTATATATGCATGGGTATAGGTCCCAACTCAGACATTCTTTTCTTTTCATCACTGACTATGATACCATTACTCATCATCCATTTCCATTGCATTCCATTGCATTCCATGCAATTCCACTCCACTTGCTCTGTCAGTGATTCCTTCCATCATATTCCATTACATTCTATGCTTACCCTGAACTTCCTTACATATATAAACCCACATCATTGCTCATGTAAATCTTAGTCTAGTCTTACCTTCTACCTTTTATCTTTCACCTTCCACCTTGTACCATCACCACAGAAATACATTGGTATTCCCACTGCATGATATAGGCCCAAGGGTAGCCTTAATACCTTCTTGCTCTTGTCACTGTGAACCACCCTTAAGTGGGAAATCTCCATCATAAACCTCACCTAGAGGTCTCCTTGTCAACCACCCTTAGGTGGGAAGTCCTCATTATTCATCACTGTAAGCTGCCAAACTCCTTGTCCACCATTAACTTGATAGTTGCCCTTGTTGTCTGTCCTTGTTAGTAGACAGACTCCTCATCCACCATTAACTCAGCAGTTCCCCTCATTGTCTGTCCTTGTTAGTAGGCAGACCCTTTGTAGATACCTTGCAATTGTGAAGCATCATCACCACTTCGTCCATGGTTAAGTCCACAGTCCCAAAGGTTCTATGCCTGCCCTCATTTAGGTCAGCCATAACAAAAGACTAGACTCTCTCCCTTCATACTGGCTACTTTTACATAAGCCACCATTTACTCTTATCACTCCTCTGCCAACCCCCTCTGTGGAAAATCCTTCCATCACCCACATGCACCACCACCTCCAGTGGAAGACTCACCTGACCCCTCTGACCACCAACCTGAGCAGTCTTCTGATGAAGAAGTGGCTACTCACACCATACCTATCAACCCACCCCTCGCTGTTCACTGCTGAATCACTTTGCAAAGTGCCCCCTTCATGTCCACCCCCATGTCTTCATCAAAACCCATTGAACTTCACCTCGTTAGACTCAAGGCATATGATGGGAAACTCTCTGAAGCCATACTATGGCTTACCTCTGCCCAGTACTACATGCTCATTAACAAGGACATCTATGACATTGATCACAAGAAGAACAGCTTCCATCTCTCATATATGAGCAAAGGCCCTGCCAAGCAATGGGCTGAGTTCAAGTGTTCCAAAGCCCTTGAGACTGATGACTTTGGTACCCTCAAGGATTTCATTAAGGAGTTCAAAGCTGCCTTAGATTGAGGCAACACTGAGCGAGCTGCCCTACCCTGGCTTGCTACCCACTGCATCAAGAAGGTCTTCCAACTTGATGACTATATCACTCAGTTTCTTCTCCATGTCAGGAAGGCTGGATTCACCTACCCTCCACTTGCCTCAGATGCTACCACCCACCAGACTTTGATGCAGTTCTTCCAGATTGAGATTCCAGTTGCTCTCATAAAGAGAATCAACTCCATGAATATCATACCTACTACCATTGAGAAATGGATCACCCAGTCCTCTCATTTGAAGGCGCTGAAAGACAGATAAAATGGGTGAGTTGCCAACCACTGGACTAGTCCGAGGTAGACAATAAGTAAAGAAGGGTACGAGTGATACTTGTCCCTAAGGGATTCCTAAAAATTGTAAAGCAAGAAGGGGACAGGATCAAGTGTTCCCTGCAAGTTTGAGGGGGATCCAGCATGTATCTGGTAAGGGCCTGGTATGTATCTGGTAGTGAGCATTTACTGGATTGAGAGTACCCAGTCAAGGACAAGGACTGAGCATGAGGAGGGTAATAAGGATGATGAGGACAGCAATGAGAGAAAATGTCCCACAGAAGTCAGATGGGGATCTGATGAGTCGAAAAAGGTGTTCACTATTTTGAAGGGTACAAATTTTATAGTCAGGGCATTTCTCTTCACTTTTGACTGACAGCTAGTCTAGACATGACATAAGTACCTGTAATTAAAGATAGTGTCCATCATCCCATTATCAGTGGGGACAGATCACTGACAATAAAAAAAGGAAATATGACCACTGCCACACCACATCCGGTTATACGAACAGGTGAGGAATGGTAAGTACTTCAAGAAAAGAGAGGAAACCAGATCCAGATGGATCGGATACATACAATAGAGGGTGGACCAGGACTGGATCGATGATGGATGGGACACAGATGGTACATGGCTTGAATGCATGCTTGATAGAGACTGTAGATGACCTAGGAAAAGTCAACTGGATGTGGATAGACCGGATATGAATCTAAGGAGCTATGGCTCCTTACAGCGCAGTGGAATGAAGGAGATGCCATAGCACACCAGCATTGCGGTGCTTCTAGCACCCAGACCCACCAGCACTCCAGACCCACCTTGAAACCAGTTAGCAACTCTGATGCTATGGACATTGATGTCATTTGCATTCCAAAGCTTACTCTCAAAGAACAGAAATGATGCCAAAGGGAGAACCTTTGTTTCTGCTGCTGCAAGAAGGGACACAGCTCCTGTTCTTGCCCCATTTATCCTTCCACCCCCACACTGCAGGTCAAGAAAGTGATCAAGGCTGATATCTCCACAGATCTTCCCAGGCTCCAGGAGATAGAAGACAATGGTGATGATGAAGAGGTGAGGAAGACCACAATAGGAAGGGTCAGGATGATGGATTTTTGAAATGGAAAGTTACCATGACACATGACTTCCCTTCCTCCTTTGTTCATTGATCTCTCATGCTATGAAAGCTGTCGACACCTTTGCCATTGTAGACAGTCATGCAGACCTCAACTGCATCAACTGGAGCTCTGTCAGAAAACACCAACTCCCCAACACTCATTTATCCACCCTGATTTCCATTCGTATCACAGATGTTTTCATTGATCAAAGAGGGTCTGTATGCTTCACTTGTAACCAGTTCTACATCATGAACTGTGGCAACCCCAATGTCCTCCCTGATGAGTCTCAAACTCTGTATGAGACCTTCTCCTCCAACACTATGACCACCTTGCTTGGCATACTTCGAGACCCCCTTGTCACCACATGGTCCATGAGATCTTCAATGGACACTTCTGGGATTACTGGCAACAGACCACTGAGATTGACCTCACCATCACTGGGGTCCAGGACTACCATTACCAACATGGGATTTCCACCACTCTTAAGTGGGAAGCCCTCATTGATCATCACTAATAGTTGACGAACCCCTCACCCACCATTTACTTGGTAGTACCTTCATCATCTGTCCTCACTAGTAGGCAGACTCCCCAACCACTGTTAACTCAGCAGTATTGTCTGTCCTTGATAGCAGGCAGATCCCTCATCTACCATTAACTCAGCAGTACCTTCATCATCTCTTCTCAGTCATAGAAAGACTCTTCAACCACCATTAACTCGGAAGTATCTCTTGACCACTGATAACTTGGCAGTATCCACTGTTAACTCAGCAGTACTTTCATCATCTCTCCTCAATCATAGAAAGACTCTTCAACCACCATTAACTCAGAAGTGTTTCTCAACCACCATTAACTCAGCAGTATCCACCATTAATTCAGAAGTATCCCCTGACCACAGTTCACTTAGCAGTATCCACTGTTAACTTGGAAGTATCCCTCGACCACTGTTAGCTTGGAAGTACCCCCTCATTGTCTGTCCTTGCTAGCAGGCAGACTCCTTACCCACCATTAACTTGGTAGTTCTCCTTGTCATCTGTTATCATTAGCAGACAGATTTCTCAAAAACATCTTGCAATCGTCAAGCACTATCACCACTTTGTCCACAACATAACAAGTCATACCCCTGACCACCTTTCAATGGTTCCTGAAGTGACTCCTTCTATGATATGATCACCAAAGGATGGCTCATCATCTGCATGGATGACCTCTTGATCACCTCCCCTGATGAGGTAACCCACACTGAATGCACCCACTGAGTACTTGAGCATATGAAGGAGTTAGATTTCCACCTCTAACTGGAGATGTGCATTTTCACCACCACCAAAGTAGAATACCTTGGCCTCATTATCAAACCTGGATAGATCACCATGGACCCCATCAAGCTTGATTGGATTGCATCCTGGCTGACCCCCACCACTCCCAAGGAAATACAGTGGCTCAAAAAAGTGTCCCGATGTATTTTGAAGAGATAGGTAATTGTCAGTGATAGAGACAAAACAAGGCCACATACTTGCAAATGTGAAGGTAGTACCTGCCCTAGGCTTTCTAAACCCACTTGGATCATGTAGTTTGGTTGTCATGCCATTGGGCTATGCCCATTTTAAGATGACATGTGATTGGAACACTTATTTGAGCATCACGCTGTAATTTATTATTTAGTAAATAAAATAAGAATATGACAGCTTCTGATAGATGCTATGCTTTGAACCTGATTTGTGATGTAAATGACACAATTCTGAGATGTATAAATAATACACAACCCACTCAGATAACCAACATCATCATGAAGTCCATTCCCACCTCTATTAAAGCCAATATTGTCTCTCTGTCCGAATCTGGTCTGGGAAAGTCTACTGTGGCTAGAGTCATTAAAGAATACTTTCCAGAGAAGGAAAACATCAAGCTAGGAACTCCTTCTAAGCTTTTCCCTACTGACAAAAGGAGGATTGTCTCTAGTATTACCACTCAGAAGGTTGAAAATGCTGTTCAAGCCACCCATCTCATCAATTTTGCCCTCTTCTCTTCTATCTCATCTGAAACTGTTCAGAATGCTCTCAAGTCTGCTTCTTTGAACGCTCTGATCAAGAAGAAGAAGTCTTTCTTATCTGCCAAACATGGAAAACAGAGGCTAGACTTTGCTCTAAAGTATCAAAACTGGAATATAGAGGACTGGACTAGAGTCATTTGGTGAAATGAAATCAAGCTTAACAGGATTGGGTCAGATGGAAGGAAGTATGTATGGAATATGGCAGGTAAGCCTTTACAGGATAATGAGGTTCAGGGAACATTGAAGTTTGGAGGACATTCCTTAATGGTTCAGGGATGTATGGCCTGGAATGGTGTTGGAATCTTGGCAGGTGTGGAGGGAAAGATAAATACTGAGCAGTACATCTCCATTGTGGAGGATAATCTGGTTTCTAGCATGGAAAACTCTGGCATTCATAAGAAAGATGTCATCTTTCAAGTGCAACATGGCCTTCTCACAATTGATGGATTTGTTCTTGTCCAAACCTATACTTCAATTACCTGACCCCACTCGCCCCTTTGCCATTGCCACTGATGCTTCCAAGTATGCATCTGGTACAGTCCTTCTTTAGACCAATGCTAACAGTGATTGGCACCCTTGTTCCTGCTTGTCATCCTCATTTTCCCCAGCTGAATGGAACTACAATATCTATGATCATGAGCTCCTTGCAATCCTTCATGCCCTCAAAGGATGGCACCAATACCTCTGAGGTGCATCCTTCCCCATCCAGGTCTTCACAGACCACAAGAACCTCATGTACTTTCACACCACCCAACACTTGAACTGCCTCCAAGCCAGGTGGCTCCTTCACCTTGCAGATTATGATCTGAAACTCTGTCATGTCCCCAGCAAACTTCTCACTGCCCCCGACACATTATTCCAGTGTCCTGATCTCTACCCCTCATCCAACCCAGATAACAAGACTACCACACTCCTCCCTTCATCAATGTTTGTCCAACTCATCAAATCTTCCCTTGCCTTCCTGATCGAGGATGCCTCTGAGTCAGATCCCCTTGTCCTTAAAACCCTCCAGTCCATCGCCAATGATGTCCCCTCATCTCTTCATGCCCATCTCTCTGACTGGCAACACCATGATGGTGTCCTTCTTTACAAGGATCGTGTTTATGTCCCCACCACTGTCCTTCATCAAAAGGTCCTCCTCCATTGTCATGATGTAGGAGACTCAAGCTCCCTATAGTGAGATTCCTATTTCCTTTGAGTATTCATCCATCCTCCAAGATACTCCAAAGTCCTTCACCACTCCTCCAAGACTCAACAGTCACAGGTCATCTTCTTGAGTCAGAACGTCAATGTCTGGAGGACTAGACCTTTGTTCCCATGCTCCAGACAAGTCATTCATGAGTCAGAGTTGTGTTTCCTCATTGGGATATTACTTTATTTAGTATCTACATTCATTCCTTCATCTTTCCTTTTGATTCACAGTCTCAGGAATGCCCAGACTTAAAGCATTGTACATAGAACTTAGTTCTAGCAGTTAGTAACCACCATCCAGCATGAGTTCTAAGTCTCTGAGTTCAATTTCCCTCATTTCCCCTCAACTCCAGTCAAGTCCTGCAACTCCTGACAACTCCTGACAACTCCATAGTTGATTCCTTAGCTCTACCAAATGAGGAGGAATCAGACTCTCACTTTCCAGCTCTCCCAAGACATCAGTGAGCCATTCCTATTTGCACTCACCCTTTTCTTTCTCTCTTTGCAATCCCCTAGGTCAAGAACTACACTTGCACCCTTTTCATTAGCTTAGGAGTTCCCCTTTGGAGTTCCTAGGAGTTTTACAACAACCATGAGGTTGCTGGATGCCCCAGCTATCTTAAGACCCATCAACTAGTTTCCTCTGATTCTGGTGGCCTGGCCTTGCCCACTATGTGCATAAATATGTTGAGGGCTGTGCAACTTGTCAGGCCAACGTGGCTAACACACACCCCACCATACCTCCACTCACCCCCATTCATTCCTCCACCACCTGCCCATTCCAACAGATCTCCTGTGATCTGATCACTGACCTCCCTACCACCACCACAGGCTTACCAAGGGGGTAATTCCCACCTTGAAAACTGCCACTGCCAAGGGTATTGCCACCCTTTTTCTTCACAAAATATACTGCCATTTCAGTCTTTATGACAAACCTATCTCAGACAGAGGCCCACAGTTTGCCTCCACCTTCATCAAAGAACTCAGAAAGCTCTTGAACTATGACCTCACCCTCTCCACTGCCTACCATCCCCAGACAGATGGAGAAACTTGTTGAGATTCTGTGAATTGAACACTAGGTCCTGTGCTCTGTTAATACAGGCAGACTGTAGTGGCAATACACTATTCATGTTACTAAATACTTAGGTCAAGTATTAAGGCTGGACTGTCACATCAGTCAAACTTAATTAAAGTGTAACCTTAATTATGCTTCAGGATCGACCACATGATGATCTAGATGCAGTCTTTATGACTCAGCTATTATGTCATCGGTCTAGAGCTTTTTAGCTCCACAATGGGTGTGTTGGATCAACCTAAATCTAACTCCACCTATCTGAAATAAGTGAAGCAGCATGACAGATCCTATGATGTCATTCTAACATCATTAACCTTGTTCTAGCTACATCACATACAAGTACATACATGTTCCCAGATGTATTTAAAGGTGATAGACACCATGATGTAATTAATAACGAGATTCATTTCCCCTTGAGATCAAGCTTCTAAGAAGCTCTACAAGGGTTGATCTCATCAATCTCATCAAACCCAAACTTGATCACAAGAACTTTAGTCTCTATCTCAGTGAGAATCCTCAACTCACCTCTTTCTTCTCTGCTCTGTGCAACAGGAGTACCCTTGTACCCTCCTGTCAAAACTGAATGTGTCAACCAGGAGATCAAGACCTACCTCTGGATCTTCTGTGGCAACAATCCAGCCTCATGGCATGAACTTCTGACTCACACAGAGTTCATGCACAATCACTATCCACACTCCATAACAGGAAAGCCCCCATTCTACCTCATGATGGGCTATGAACTTCATGCCCTGCCTTCTATTGCTCCCAAGACCAAGATTCCCACAGTCAAAGACTGTCTTAAGTTCCTCACCACTTTACACAATGAACCCCTCACTGCATATGAACTTGCCTGCCGGATCATGGCACAACACATCACATTCAAGTTCCAGCCTTTCATCAAAGGAGACAGTGTCTGGTTGGAAGCCTGCAACCTAAAATGAAATGTTGTTAACCCCAAGTTTGCCCCAAAATAAAAAGGACCCTTTCCCATTACAGAAGTTCTATCACTAATCATGTACCGCCCAAAGCTCCCATCCACATGGAGAATCCACCCTGTCTCCCATGCTTCTCTCTTATCACCCTACTATGAAAACAATGTTCATGGCCCCAATTTCATGAAGCCACCCCCAGAACTAGTAGACAGAAAGGAAGAGTATGAGATCAATAGGATCTTGCATCGCAAGGGAACCCCATCTAACTGCCACTTCCTGACCCAATGGAAGGAGTACATGGCTGAAGAGGACTCCTGGAAACCTGAGTGGAATCTGAAACATTCCAAGACTGCCTTGACAGAATATAAAAACTGTCACCCATCTGCCTTCCTCTCAGAACCATCACTCACACCCACCTCAACATGACTACATCCTCCCTCCACAATGTTGCCTTCACCATCAATGATGTCAAAGAAAACCTTCACTTTGAAAGAGATCCTTTCTGAAACATCCACATTTGTCAAGCCTACCAATGAGAATCATCCTCCATCCCCCACCATTGCAGATGCCAGCTGGAATAGCCTTCCCCCTGACTCTCCATTCCATGCTCCCCTTGTAGACATCCCTAGGCCTCCCCCTTCACACCCTGTCCATGCCATAAACCTTCCCATCCATGCCCATCGACTCAGATATGCCACCATCCCACATCCCTACATCACCAAGTATTGTGACCACATCTATGATAGATGCATGGCCATTGCCATTAGTGCCCACCTGGATATGGGCTCTGCCCTTTACTGTCTTGTTTGTCTCTTATGGCAGATCGGCCATCTCAAATGCTTGAATCATCCCACCACTGTTGCCATCTTAGGAAAAGCCAATCTCAAACTTGATATTCTCACTCACCAGCTAAAACTAGGAGAGTTCCTTGCAGATCTTGACTGCTATCTCACCAAAACCAATGCCCAGCATGCCGAACCTTTACCCATGCCTGTCCCTGCTTCTGTTCCTGCTACCACCACCATCATCACCCCTACCTTGTCCACCCTGTCTGCATTCTTGTCCCCTCTCAAAGAAGAAGCTATCACCTTGATGAACCAAGCCAAGCTTTGTCACAGCAAAAACATAGGAGAAATTGTCCTTACTCCTAGTAACCCTCACTACACTCAAGCTTGCTTTCAGTGTCACCATCTTGAGCACTTTTGAGACTGTTTCCCTGAGTACCAGTGCCCCACCTGTCTTCAATGGACCCCTGGCCACAACCAGCAGGAATGCCCTCTTCAATGCCCTATGCCTAGGCCCTCTCCCTCTCTCTCGCCCAAATCCTGACACTCATCCTCATTGTCATCCAGAGAAACTCAACCATTGAGCCCTACACACCAGCACACCCAACATTCTGTCTACTTCACCCCTTGATACTGCCCCACATCCTTACAGATGACCACCATCAATGTCCCACCCCTGGATGAGAGGAAACATAACTACCAGTTCAATGATGCTGCCATGTTAAACATGATTGGAGAACCCTATGGAGAATATAGAGACTTTTGAAGTACAGTGACTTCAATGCTACTAAGGAGGTAATGTTATCATTTATCCTGGACTACACTTTTTCTTTCACTTATTGCCTACATACACATGGGTATAAGTCCCAACTTGGACATTCTTTTCTTTTCATCACTGACTATGATACCATTACTCATCATTCATTTTCATTGCATTCCATGCAATTCCACTCCACTTGCTCTGTCAGTGATTCCTTCCATCATATTCCTTTACATTTCATGCCTACCCTGAACTCCCTTATGTATATAAACCCATGTCATTGCTCATGTAAACCTTAGTCTAGTCTTACCTTCTACCTTTTATCTTTCACCTTCCACCTTGTACCACCACCACAGGAATACATTGATGTTCCCACTTTACATTGCAGGCTCAAGGGTAGCCTTAATATCTTCTTGCTCTTATCTCTGTGAACCACCCTTAAGTGGGAAGTCTCCATTGTCAACCTCACTGAGAGGTCTTCTCATCAACCACCCTTAAGTGGAAACTCAATTGTCAACCTCACCTAGAGGTCTCCTCATCAACCACCCTTAAGTGGGAAGTCCTCATTGTTTGTCACCATGAGCCACCAAATTCCTCGTCCACCAATAACTTGGTTGTTACCCTTGTCATCTGTTCTTATTTGTAGGCAGACTCCTTATCCAGCATTAAATCAGTAGTTCCCCTCATCATCTGTCCTTGTTAGTAGGCAGACCCTTTGTAGACACCTTGAAATCATCAAGCATTGTTACCACTTCATCCACAGTTAAGTCCACAGCCCCAAAGGTTCTATGCCTGCCCTCATTTAGGTCAGCTGTAACCAATATTGATTTAAATTTCCTGCAAAACCTCTCAAGTCTCAAAGACTCACTCTGAACTTCAACCTCCATTCTCTTTCTCTACCTCTGTAAATTTGAGACTACCAAACTTGAGTAAGGATGCACCACATATGGTGAAGCTAAGTCTGATTCACACCTTCACAACTCTGGCCACTTCAGAGTTCCTCCAGAGTTGTACTCACTTCCCCACAGTATAAGTTTAACAAGAGCCCATAAATGTCAAGTTTGGCCTGCAAGTACCAGCTCTCCATGTCTGTGAGACTAATCAATCTGAACTGGTTCAGATACCTTTTGCCATCCTCTCCTTCCTGGGACAGGAAGTTTCTGACTGCGATCAATGAAGTATCAACAGCCAAGATCACCACATAGCCAGACTCATAGTCCAAGCAGCATAAGATGGGAGAGGTGCAGATCATGTCCTTGAGACACTGCATTGTGATCTGCTGAGGCTCACCCCAATCAAACAGAGTATTTTTCTGGATCAGGTTGACCAATGGAAGTGCAATAGAAGTGAAATCATGAATGAAAATGCAGAGTACTCCACATGCATCTAAGAATGGCATTCCAGCCCATCACAGATCTTTTGAACCTTTTCTTCATGGGGGATGTGTTCATCTACCATACACTTGTGTCCAATGGTCATAGCATCTGGTGTTGATAGAACAAACTTTTCAGCAGAGACAGTAGCACCAACATTCTGCAACCACTGAAGGATGTGATGAACAACTTGAAGATGCTTTCAAATAAAGTAGCAGATCTCCAGATTGTCAGGGATCATCTTGTATGATCTGTCTGGTTGTTGGTACTGGATGGTGACAAATTTGACCAGCAGGTCATCAATGAAAGGATAAATAAAATGAGAAATCTCATCTGGCAGAATAAAGGCCATATCTGCATGATATATCTATACAGCATTAGTGTAGCCAATCAGAACAGTGGTAAGACAATGGGGACCCATATTACTATTGAAAGTCATAAGGTCTCATGAATCTGGATGAAGTGGATGCTGATCGTATATGGCAAACAAATTCATCATCCCATACACTGTGAATCTGTCATATCCTATACATTCAAGTCAACTCCGACCTCCAGACCAACTCCACTTGTCCCTCCGGTGACTCCTCACCAACTCTGTCCCTCCGTCCCTCTGGACACATCTCAGATACCCTTAAGTATTTCCTTTGTTCTGTATTTAGTTTAGCTTTGCTCTCTGATTCCTCCGACACTATATAGCACAGCTCCAGCTGGTTCCTGGCCTGGAGCACAGCTCTGGCACTCTGATATCCAACCTCTGTACTATACATCTACATAATGTTGAAATGCAACACCTCCAATCTCTGGTCACCTCTGAGGTCATCTACTACAACTCTGAGGTTGACACACATCAAGTCCCTCAACTCCACTCCAGAGCATCTCAGAGTTGACCATTCTACTCAGTAAGGTCCCTTTCTTCCTTCAGATCTTATTTATCCTATTCTGGACATTATGTCAGAGTTACATCGGATTTCAAGTGTGTTAAGACCAGATCTTCTCCGCTCAAACTCCGGTCAGAGATCAGATGTCAAAGGGAATCAAATGGCCAGAGACGGCTGGAGGTCCAGAGGATCACATCTGGAGGGGTGAAGGCTCGATGCATGACTTGTGTGTTGCGTCTCTGCACTGTCACAGCCTTCTTGGTCGGAGATGCATCGGAGGAAACTGGAGAAGATAAGAGAAGTGGTCTAAGGTGATATTCAGGCTAAGGTATCTACATACAGAATCAGAGTATATATAGTCAGAGAGAAATTGGAGGCTATGTAGATAACAGAGGGGCGAGACTAAACTATATATGGAACAAGAAACATACGTAAGGGAATCTAAGATAAGTCCGGAGAAACAGAGAAGTGGAGTTGGTGAGAGGTCACCAGAGGAATGTGTGGAGTTAGTCTGGAGGTCGGAGTTGTGTCGATTACATGGGATATGACAAAGTGCTCTAATCTCTGTCACTATTTAGTCAGTCCACTTTCATCATTTCTCCCTCAGTTGTTCCACTACCACTGTGCAACTGATGGTAGTACTTTTAGCTACATTTAGCTTTTTGTCTGTAGTCAGGGTATTTGTATTTATACCCCTCCATAGTGCACACTTTCTGACACATAGCCCTCCATTACTAATCTGCAGTCACTCCAACATATATATACTCCAACTTCTGTATGTAGATACCTTAGCCTGAATATCATCTTAGACAATCTTCTCTTATCCTGCTCTGGGCTCTCTGATGCATCTCTGACCAAGAAGGCTGTGACAGTGCAGAGACACAACACACAAGTCATGCATCGAGCCTTCACCCCTCCAGACCTCTGGCCATCTCCAGCCATTTCTCCCCTTTGACCTCCAATCTCTGACCAGAGTTTGAGTGGAGGAGATCTGCTCTTAACAGAATCTGGTGAAGGACTCTGTGAAGTGTTCAACAAATGGGGGTATGGATAAGTCCTGGATTGTAACACCATTCAGCAACTGGAGGTCATGAATGAGGCAAAGTGACTTCTTGTCCTGTTTTAGGATATCTGAATAGCATCAGTCCACATGCCCAGAGGAACAGGAATATTTCCTAACACCCCAGGCATGTGGGGTATGGTAGGAATCTTGACAGCAGGAAAACATCACTTGTCCAAAACACCATGCTCAGTTGGTACCCAAGCAAAAGCAGTTTTGTGGTCTCAGATCAACCAATGAACGAGTTTGACCTCCTTGGGACAATGCCAGTTTGCCAGATCAAGATCTAGTTTGTCAGCCCATTCCTGAGTGAAACAACATCCAGGAGAGAAGTCAGGCAGAATGGTAGGTAACAGTTTAAGACCAGCAAGAGGATAATCCAGGAGAGTCTGGGTGGTCCGAAACTCCTCATCTGTTGGTGTGATGACCAACTGGATCTTTTTCACAACTGGTTTGTATGCCAGAGAATGAGAAATTGTATCAGAGAAGTAAACAGAAGATAATGCAGAAACAATGTCTAAGTTGATGGCAGATTGCATAAAGGACAGGAAGGAGTAATTGTCAAAAATAACTCCAGTACAACTCTGAGTGTACTCCACCTTCTT
>JBBPTO010001708.1:0-13968 GCA_038094155.1 Pulveroboletus cf. aberrans
ACGGACGGCACTCGGAACTTGAGGAAACGCTCCGGACACGACTTCATCGGCTTCGGGAAGGACTCGGGAACCGGGGAAAACGAGGGATTACACCGTAGGACCGTACGGTGTCCTACATCCGCGGGGGACTTGCATACTGACTGTCCTCAGTCAGCATCGCCACGCTGACCTAAGACGAAGTCGCGACTCGGCATCAGTAGACCACTCGACCAGATTTGAGGATCAATTGCCCGCTAAGGACAATGGCTCGGCAACGCCCGAACACGCGTCGCGTCAACCAAACCTTCCGACACGGGCTTCCTCTCCTTCATTCACACCACCCTCGCCGCTCTCATCAATATCGACATGGCCGACCTGCTCGCCTCTCTCAAGGCCTTGAACGACGCGGTCCCGGTGACCGACTCCATCAAAGCAGACGCAATCAAGCGCGTCGACGCAGCGCGGGACAAGCTTGCGGCTACGGTGGCGTGCCAACCGGACGATGGGGACGATCTGAAGGAGGAGCAAGAGGGCTGGTGCGGGGAACTCGGCGATTCGATGGTGCGTGGCATGACCTTGTTTCTCGTTCATGTCCAACGCGTAGCAGGCAGCGTTACAGGCCGCTCTCCGCGAGGCCAACACGGTAGGGGCCACACCGACTCGTCTCTCTCCCGACCTTTTCCGGGCTGTCGGCGCCGCGCAAGAAGTCGCAGAACGGTGGAAGGCTGCGGCGCGTTCGGATTCGCAAGACGCGGTCGCGGGCCTGATCTCGATGGAAGTCGACGAGGTCACGACAAAACCGACGGCGGCGCCCTCCCCGGCACACAACGTGCCAACTCGGGGTCCATCGGAAGCGCCCACGACGACAAGTAAGTCCACCAAGAGCGGGAATTTCGAGGGGGTGCTGGTTCCTGCTCGCAAGGTAAGTTGTCGCATACTTTCGTTTGGGTAGGCTTGACTCGTTCCAGCGTTCCCGCAAGGATACGGAGGAGGAAGACGAGGTCGCGGAGGATTTGGGCTCGAGGGTCGAAGAAGGGTACCGTTACCCGGAACCCTGCCAGTTCTGCAAGAGCAAGCGGGTACCGTGCATCGCGAAACGGAAAGGAATCGCTTGCAGGGCCTGCAACGACGCAAAAGGGCGCTGCGAGTACGCCCGGAAGACGAAGGCCCAACGAGCGGCGGAGACGGAGGAAGAGAAAAGGCCGGCGAGGCCAGTTCCCGGTAAGCGGATCAATGCAAACAAGTCCATAATACTAACCCCGAAGGTAGTACGCAAGGTCTGCCCCCGCCCGTTCGACGCGGAGGTCGTTGAAGTGTCCGATGAAGAGCCGGAGCAAACCCCGGTCAAGGGCAAGGGGAAGGCAAGGCTACAAGAGCCTCTGTCGAGGACAGTGACGGTCCCGCGGCGGGGTTTGCAGGAGCTGATGCTCCAATTCGCTGAACTGGAGGCCCGCGTGTCGTCGCTGGAGTCGGAGATGGCGGCGGAAAAGGCGAGGCACGTCTGTGCCGAGATCGAAGCGGGGGAGATCCGGGAGCGGATCCTGGCGGCTCAGGCTGTAGTGGGGGGCTGGCTAAGGCAGTAGTAGATCATGTCGGTAGTCTTCCTCTTCGTCTCCTCTCTATGTCGTATACTTGTATCCGTGCGTTTGTTCGTGCAATCCTGAGTGCGTGTCCGTGTCCAATGCCCGATCCGGGGAGTTCGACGGTATCCGGCCAGGCGGAGTCCGGCGTCTACGGGGTAAGATGCATAGTAAGAATTATGTACGTCGCGAGTGAGAACAAGCGATCTGCGGTGCAGCGAAAGCGGAGTCCGCAGGGGACTTAGCTTCGTGCCCGAGTCGGATAAGAGTAAAAAGAACGTTACGGAATGTTCGGGAAACTTGACGGTTTTCTTTTTCGACGACTTTTCTTTTTCTATCTTCTTCTGTTTGTCCGTTCAGTAAGTAAAAATGGGCGCGGTGCTCCGACGCGCGGGAGAAACTAAAATGAGTCCGGGACGGGAGACACGAGTCCGGTAAATGTCCGGGAACGATCGGGGAAATCTATAGTATGTGTGCGTTATCGGATTCTTTAGCGTTATTCGGGGAAAAATCTATAGTACTCGGCTTTTTCTTTTGTCTTTGACTTTTATCTTTTTCTTTGTCTATGTTCGGTGTGGATCTTAGATAAGTGCGGTCTCCGGTCGCATGCCGGGGTAAAACAGAGGTCACCGGACGAATCCCGGGGTAAAACAGAGGAGAGAAATGTATAGTACGGACGGTATATGAGACGGTATGCGGACGGGGATGGAATCATTGTTCGGGGTCGGGTGCGGAGTAATCTTCGTCGTCTGGCGGTTCTTCTTCGAGGTCCTCTAACTCCCACTCGTCTTTTCCTGCCATCTTGTCCAGCTCTTCCTCGTCTAACCCGGTCAATCCGGACACGGGAATCGTGGTTCGCGATCTTGCATGGTACGGTATGATCCGGAATGCCGCGTATCGGAGAGCGGACACCGCCCCGTCCAACTCGGCCAACAGGTATGAACCTCCAGTCGTCCGGCGAAGGACAACCATCGGCCCAATGTACCTGGGCTTCGTCTTCCGGTTGAGTTCCTTCTCGACTCTTGAGTTCCGGACTAAGACGAGACTTCCGGGTCGGAAGTCGAAGTCCTTTATCCGGTTCTTCATCGCCGTCTCGAATTGCTTGATGGACGCGAAGCGGGCTTGCAGGATGCGATCTCGGATCTTGTCGAGGTCGTCTTGGCGTTTCTGGAATTGGCGGGCTCGCCATGCGATCAGTTGTGCGGTAGCGGGAAAATCATCGTCCGATGGCGGAAGAAGAAAAGTAGCTTCGGATATATCGAAAGGAAAAAGGGGCTCTACGCCATGAACCATAAAGTACGGTGAAAGTCCGGTAGATTTCTGAATAGTTACCCGTTCCGCCCAGAAGACTGAGTGAGCTGAGCGATGCCAGCGAGACTCGTCCCCCAGGGAACTTTTGATGATGGCCTCCCGGACATCGTAGTGACGTCTCTCGACAATCCTGTTGGCTTGGGAGTTGTATGGAGAGATCTGGATATGCCAGATCCGGTAGCGGTCAGCAAGGAGGTCGCATGCCTGCACAAAAGTGGGGCCATTGTCAGTAACGAGCTCGGAAACAGGACCCCACTGGCAGAGGATATCTTCAAAAATAAACGTGGCGAGGGCGGATGCGTTCTCCGATTGAAGCATACACCATTTCAGGTACAAGGACATGGCGCAGCGGGCTTGGACAATATACCGGTATCCACCGGCTCTAGGCATCAGCATCATATCTATATGGACTTTGTGAAATAAACTGGAAACGAGTGGAACGGCAGGTGGAATGTGGAAACGGGCGGTTTGATGGGTTTGGCATTGGTGGCAGGTACGGATGTACCACTTGACGTCATCAGTGAGCATTGGCCACCAGAAACGGAGGAGAAGGCGGGTCCGGACTGTGTAGACACCCTTGTGCCCAAGGTCATCGTGTGCCTCCTTAATCAGTCCGTACCGGCGATCTTCCGTGACCACCACCTGATGACAACCATGCAGTTCCCACTGCCAGAGAATACCGTTGATGAGGAAGAAGCAGGAGGCGGACTGGATGAAGGCTTGAAATTCCTTGTCGGATATGTCGGGGGGACAGGCTTTTGTTGCGAGGAAGGTGCGGATAAGGTCGAGGTGGGCATCCCGAGCCTTGGCTTTGGCGGAATGCGGGAACAGCGGCTCGGACGGCTCGTCGGGCTGCAGGGCAGGATCGAAGACGTGGTCAGTGAATGCGCAAAAATCAATGTAAACTGGAAGTATTTCCCGGTCAGCCATGTATGGACCGGGGTAATCTACTTGACGGGCGTAGTAAACGGAAAGAGACGGCGGCGCCAGGGGAACGCCATGATATTGGTATGGGTGAGAAAAGACAAACTGTGGGGAAGGACGTTCGTTTAGCAGCGAAACGGCAAAGGAGTACGTATCATCCAGCCAATCCTCGTGGTCATCCTCGTCCAGAGGGTCGAACTTGGACAACGGACGGCGAGAGAGACCATCGGCTCCAGTGTGCTTGTCGGCGGGTACATGGACGAGATTAAAAGTGAAAAGAAGGATCCCGGCGATCCATCGGTTGATAACGGCGTTCGGCTGCAAATCGGGGTTGTTGATCATCCCCTTGATGTACTTGGCGTCCATTTCCACTGTGAAGTTAGCGACTCCAAAGATGAAAACGCGGACCGCTCGCAGAGCTCGAAAGAGCCTGTATAACTCAAGTTTAGCCTGGGAATATCGGCTCTCCACCTTGTTCAGGATCAGGGACCCGAAGCGGTTCAGATACCGCTTCCCGTCATCACCGACTTGGAACAAAATGAAACCGACCGCAGTCTGGGATGTATCCACTGCTAGGATCACCTCTCGTCCGGATTCGTAATCCAGCGAACGGAGCGCGGGGGACGTTAAGATCTCGTCCTTGAGATGGATGAACGCTCCCCTCTCGGGCTCACCCCAGACAAATGGGACACCTTTCCGCGTCAAATTGACCAAAGGCCGGGAAATGGCCACATAGTTCCGTATGAAGATTTGCAAAACACCGCACGTACCTAGAAATCCCCGTACCTCGGAGACTGTCTTACACTCCGGCCAGTCCTGGATCTTCTGGACTTTGGCCTCGTGGGGGATCCGGCCTTCGAAGGTGCATTTATGCCCGACAATGGTGGCGTCCAGGGCGGCGAGTACGAACTTTTTGGCGGACACAGTCATGCTGACAACTTCTAGACGAGTCAGTATGCGGTTGACAATGGTGAGATGCTCCCATATGAACCGGCGGATTCCCGGGTTTTCCAGAATGGTTTTGTATGAGCTGTCCGGATTCCGGTACTGGGTTTTGGAAGACTTGACGGGGAGGTCGTCGATGAATGGCATGGTGAAGTGCGGGATTTCATCTTCATCAGCAAAATGACCCTCCTCTGTAGAGTCTGTACAGTGATCTGTACAGAGAGGTCACTCAAATTACAGACCCTACAGACTCTACAGAGGAGGGTTGTTTTGCTGATGTTTCAGCGTGAGGAGATTGTTGTTGTGGATGAAGTGTTTGATGTCTATTTTTGGGATATCCTTGAATGTGTCCATTCGCTCTTCAGGGATCCAGAATTTGCACCATACCTGCTATTGCACCCAGAGCGTCATTATACAGACTCGATGAAGCAAGAACGCGTGTACTTTGATATGAACACTGGAGAATGGTGGTGGAAGACGCAGGTAAGTTTTGCTTGCTACCATAAACATCATGGAGTCACTCATCGGATTTTCAGCAAGCAATTGAATCTACAAATCCTGGCGTGACAGTCGTTCCCATCATCATTTCATCCGACAAAACACAACTCACCACCTTCTGAAACAAGGCCTGCTACCCCATCTACCTGACTATTGGAAATCTCCCCAAGGATATACAGAAAAAGCCCTCTTGTCAAGGGCAAATTCTACTTGCTTACCTTCCCGTAACTCGACTTGAACATGTCACAAACCAGGCTGCACATCGAAGAATCCTTGCAAATCTTTTTCATGCATGCATGAGCCGGATTCTCGACCCATTGAAAGCTGCTGGAGCAGATGGTACATCAATGACAAGCGGCAATGGAGTCACGTACATAGTCCATTCAATTCTCGCGGCATATATCAGGGACTATCCAGAACAAATACTCGTCTGTTGTTGCAAGACCAGTGACTGCCCAAAGTGTATTGTCACACGCAGTGAGATGGGCAACTCTGAGGAGCTTGGTCCTCTTCGTGACCTCGATGTGATTCTCTCTGCACTAGATGAATTTGACAGGAATGGACCTCTTGCCTTTGCACGAGCCTGTCATGATATCGGTATCAAGCTGGTTGCGCAACCTTTCTGGCAGGGCTTACCATATGTTAACATTTTCCTTGCAATCATGCCGGACATCCTCCACCAATTATACCAAGGTGTAATGAAGCATGTTATCACCTGGATTAAGGTGACTTATGGCTCAGCTGAGCTGGATGCCCAGTGTTGTCGGCTCCCTCCCAATCATGGTGTTCGCCTCTTTGCAAACGGCATCTCCAAGCTGTATCGGGTCAGCGGCAAGGAACATGCTGATATATGTCGAATTTTGCTTGGATTGATTATTGGGATTCCACTTCAAAGGGGTTTTCAGTCCCAACGCCTGGTTCAAGCAGTTCGTGCTCTGCTCGATTTTCTATACCTAGCACAATATCCCAGCCACTCCTCTTCGATGCTGGCCCTTCTGGAGCGCTCTTTGAACGAGTTTCATGTGAACAAGACCATCTTTGTAGATCTTGGTATGCGACCACATTTCAAACTCCCTAAGCTCCATTCGCTCAACCACTACATGGAGTCCATCAAGCTTCTCAGCACCATGGACAACTATGATACCCAATACTCTGAACAGCTTCATATCGACTTCACGAAGGATGCTTACCATGCCACCAATTGCAAGGATGAATTCCCGCAAATGACTCTTTGGTTAGAACGAAAGGAAAAGGTTCAACGGCATGAAGCCTACCTTGTTTGGGTCCTAGCTTGGATGTCCTGCCCATCACTCACACCACATTTGAGCCTGCATATGACTAGTCAGCCAGTTTCTAAACTATGGCCTCGCTCAGACTATGAGTCCCACTTTCACATCGCGAAAACCCCATCTGTCAGAGCTGCCTCATTTAGCTTCCTAGTCACCAACCACGGTGCAACGTACTTTCAGGATGCCCTTGCACAATATGTTGTCGCTCGTCACAATCCCTCGCTATCCCGTGACGACATCGAGAGACTGTCAGCAACAATATACT
This sequence comes from Pulveroboletus cf. aberrans, assembly GCA_038094155.1. Classification (NCBI taxonomy): domain Eukaryota; kingdom Fungi; phylum Basidiomycota; class Agaricomycetes; order Boletales; family Boletaceae; genus Pulveroboletus; species Pulveroboletus cf. aberrans. The sequence continues at coordinate 6,792 of JBBPTO010001708.1, forward strand.
TCCACTTCATGTCTGTTCAAGTCTTCCATAAGATCAAGTTTGCAATCGACGATTTATCATCTCCGGTACACTCGACTCCAAGTAATCTAGATGTTGCACATGCCAAATCCGCATCAAAAGATAAACGAGGCAAGACAATACCCAGTTGGTTTGATACTGTTTTGATTCACGATGGCCAAAACTCTCTAATCGGATCGCAAGGTAAGTTCACTAGCTGTCTTATCTAAGTGTCATAATAAGTTTAGTATCAGGTTACCAGGTTGGGCAAGTTCGTGTCTTGTTCAAAATTCGTGAAAAGGACCTGGATTCCCTGTTCCCGTCCATGGTCAACATGCCTGGTTACTTGGCGTATGTTGAATGGTTCACGCCATTCCGACAGCTGGACCCGAACACTAAACTCTATCAAATTTCTCGCTCTGTACGACAAGGTCGACGTCTTGCGAGTGTTATTGATGCTGAGAAGATACGCCGCAGCTGCCACCTGTTCCCAAATTTTGGGCAAGCAGTTCCATGTGAGTGGAAGAGTAGTGATGTGTTGGATCGTGCACCTTCATTCTGGGTTAATCAGTTTGTCGATCGGAATTTTTACATGACAATATTTTAGCTCATCTTGCTTCATGTGTGATTATATAACAACTTGTGCACCATCAAGGGTTACTTATGATATTCGATGCTGTTGTAGGCATAACAAATGCATGATTTGTACATGTTATGTATAATTATGATTTGACATTTTTCCTGATGGACTGCATTTGGATATATCTGCTCAAACAGTGAAATCATTCGTTTAATCTGTCATCCAGGTGAGTGATGGGCAACTTATGAAACAAGGACACTCACCTGCTCGATTAGCTTGTCATTGGTCCAAAACCCATCATAATTTTTTCCAGGATAAATTATCTCGCGAGCATCCATGCAACAGAGTTGCTCTGCTTCAGGTAAGTTTGTATTTTCATGAAGCTGATCTTCAGATAAGGCCAGCTGTCCTGTTTGTTCAATGATGAAATCTGACACATGGATAGCTCATCCTTGGCCTTTCTTGCATAAGGGCATCTTTCCATCACAGACATAAACTCGACGGTGCAATTCGTTTGCTCGAATGATGGTCTTGTCATGCATAATAGGTATGTGGAGTTTTTCACTAGGCCCCAACTGTGGCTCAATGGGATCAAGGGTTTCATCAGTGTATGTTCGGCACAATCTGTGGACCAGTCGCAGTGAGTATTGATCTGTTAAAAGAGTATGGGTTGACAAACCTCTCATTTTCCAGAAATTTCTTTAAAAACTCTTGACAGTATGTGACAACATCATCCTGTTCATGGTGGTCAATGTAAATGTCTTTTTTGACTTCCTTTAGCTCATATCCAAGTTTTGCCAGCCAGCAATGAGTGGTTCCCTCTGATATTGTTTGTCTGCCACTGTTGAGTCCCAGCGATGGGATAATGACATCATTGACTTGTTTCATCAACAGCAATGGAGTTATCTGGGAGAAATTCAGATAAGACCTTTTTTGTATGGCATTAACCTTCTTACCTGTCCATCTGCAAGCACCGTGAGATAGTGCCGTACTGCCTGTGCGATCCATTCATTATCCAAGAGTGATGGGTATATGTGATGCTTTCCTGTTGTTGTGGGAGGAAGAGTATGAAAGCACTCAATGTATCTGTATAGCCCACAGATTTTTCGGGCCATGTAAGGACCTTTTCCAATGGAGGTAGCAACAGTATGGCTTGCTTTCATCATTGGTGACTTGATCTTTGATCTTTCTTTGCACTGCTCCCATAGCTCGATGAATTGTTTGACGGAATTCAGACAAAATAGAGAGCTAAATGATTTGTATTTTTTTGCATCCTGGATTAGTTTTGAAACAATTTCCAGCATGGAAATATCCTCTGCCATATCATTGTCTTCATTTGTCATGTCCAAAAAAGCAGCCATTGCAACATTATTACTAAGGTCCATTGAGTTAGCCAGATCAGGTCCACCAGTAGGAGAAGGTATGTGGTCAAGCATCTTGTCCACAATGGTAACAGGATTTCCTTTGTTAGGGGGAAAATTAGATGCTCCATCACCTTCAACTGAGCTGAAATCACTAAGAGGGTTGTCCAACTCAGTGCATGAGCTAGGAGTTGGGAATGATGATACAGGTAGTTTAGTTGAATGACTGCAGGTTGAATTGACTTGTTGGGTAAAAAATGAGGTGATTTTATGATTTGTCTTTGCTGCTTGATGCATTTCCCTTTCCCGCATATAGATCCTTGTCCATCCTGCACCAGTATATGTTGACATGGCACGTTTTGGTAAATTAGCATGTTTTTCACACTAAAAATGATTAAAACATGTGAGCACTGTAATTTTCTGATACATACTGAGTGTCAAATGTCATCCCAGAACTTCTTTGATGCCACAGCATGTTCACATGCAGATGTCTCCAGGTAATCCAACATTTCTTCATCCTCAGAGTCTGACAGCCCATTTGCCTTTCTTTGCTCTCCTATACAGACAATCTCATCATCTGGCTCTCCAGGGCTGTCACTGAGCTTATCCTCTGATTTTGCAGTGATATTTAGGTCATCCATGAGACTGTTACGATTTATCCCAGACTACACTTTTTCCCTGACACTTAGCGCTTACATATGCATGGGTATAAGTTCCAACTTGGACGTTCTTTTCTTTTCATCGCTGACTATGATACCATAACTCACCGTCCGTTTCTTTCACACTTCACATGCCTCCCATCACTTGCTCAGTCAGCAATTCCTTCCATCGTATTCTTTCTCATTCCATGCCTACCCTAAACTTCCATACATATATAAACCCACGTCGTCGCACATATGCTCCTCAGTCTAGTCTTACTGTGGTTTTACTGTGTCTTATCTCCTCTGTACCATCGCCAGAATACATCGTTGTTCCCACTCCTCGATACAGGCCCAAGGGTAGCCTTTAATACCTTCTTACCCTCGTCGACAACCCTTAATCAGGAAGTCTCCCTTGTTGACCTCTTCCCGAGGTCTTCTTGTCACGACCGCTTCCACGGGAGTTACCACCGTTAACTCAGTAGTCCTTGTCGTCTGTCCTCAATCGTAGGCAGACTCCCTTGTCCACCGTTAGCTCAGAAGTCCCTTGGCCGCTGTTAGTTCGGTAGCAACCCTTGTCACCAAACCTCGCTAGTAGGTAGGCTCCTTGTAGACGTCTTGCAATCATCAAGCTCCATCGCCACCTTGTCCACGGTTAAGACCACAGTCCTCACGGTTCTACGCCTGCCCATCCCCAGGTCAGCCGTAACAGAGACAGTAGGTCAGGCCATTGTCTGAGTCAGTGACATCTGACTCATCTTCACTGGGAGGCTTGTAATTGGGGTCCATGTTGACATCAAGAAGATTCTCAATTAGACCACTGGTGAAGGCTTTGATACCAGCAGCATGCTGCTGCTTAGCCTGCTTCTGTCATTTGGTCAAGGGGGGCATTTCTGGTGATATAAACTGGTACATTTGTAGCACTGCGACACAAAAGTGAACATTACATAATCAGGGGTGTTTTTTGAAAATGCAGATTCAGGATAATTAGACCATGTTTCAGTCCTAAAATTAAGTCCCTGGCCTTTCTGTAAAAAATCCAGCCCTGTGGACAGTTGCCGTGCTTGAGTGGCTCACACTGTAGTCATCCTGTAACCCCTATCCTCTAGTCAATCCAAGACCACTCTGCACTGCTGTCTATCCTGATTCAAGTCAATCCAGTAGTTGTCTGAAGGTCAGTTTTTGATCTGTCTACTGTTTGTTTACCATTTCCTTTCACTTCAATGTACTGGACCCCGACCCATGTGTACAGGATACCTATCCAGTCCACTGGACACTGGATTCCCATGCACTGGATCACTTTCTCACACACCAGATTCATTCTTTTTAGAGTTGAGTAATCTTCTTTTGTGTTTCCCTTACTATATATCATTTGGGTATGCCTGAATAAGGATGTAACTTCCCTACCATCACTGTGCAATCTACCACCATCATTTCTAAGCCTTTAAGTCCGGTTCCCTAGTCTTTTTCCTATATTTCTCTACAAGTTCCCCTCAAGTCCTGCAACCAAAGTTGGTTTTCTAGCCCTACCAAATGGGGGGAAGCCAGACTCGAGTTTTCCAGTGTCTTGTGGACATTTAGTGAGCCTTTCTTATAGTTCTCTTTTTTGCCTTTTCCTCTCTTTGCAATCCCCTTGTGTCAAGATATACACTCACACCCCTATTTCTTCCATAGGACTACACTCCAGAGTCCTTTTGCTGTTTTACACCATCCTCATCACCTCTGGTCATCTCCAATCAGACCTGATGAACATCATTCAAGGACCAACTCAGATGTCTGACATCAGACATCATATTTCTGTCAGACCTCCTCCCATTGGTCCAGATCTTGACACAAGTTCCATCCTCCTACATTCCTTATTTCTATGCTCGACCATATGCTCTCTCTCCATTCCATATGCTTTGTCTCCATTCCATTCCATATAACATAGCCCTATGAACACTGCCTGTTGGTCCTTGACAATCTCCAATCATTCCTGTACCTGTTCCATATGATACTTACATTCTCCATTCTGTGTTCTGATCTGATCTCCTTGTATTTAAATCTGAGACCCTCTGCATGTACTCCTCAGTTTGAATATCAACTAAGTTTCCTCCTCTCAAGTCTCCTCTCTTCTAAGTACCTCCTCCACTCTATCTCTCTCCCTACTTCTTGCCTTCTCTCCTGAGGGCCAGACTTGAGCAAGGGCATGACATGTCCTGTGCCAACACCCTCATACCTCCACACCTCCATTTCCCCATCTCCATCAGACCTCCAGTCTACCTCTGCCCCTTGCCTCCCCTTTTCCCTTCAGACCTCCACTGGACTTGAGCCTGGAGGATCTGGACTTGACAATTACAGTTCTATTTTCAAATGGTCATTGGCTCATTATTGTATCTAATGATTGGTACATGTCCTGACATCTCATATGCAGTGACACAACTTGCTTGAATGTCTGCAAACTCATCAAAAGCACATTTTGATCATATATTATATATTTGCTGATATTTATTTGGAACCTGAGATTATACTCTTGTATACAAATGTTATTCAGGTAAAGGTCTAACAGCCTGCATCAACTCTGACTGGGGTCAAGATCCCATTACTAGATACTCACAGACAGGATTCTTCCTGAAACCAGCAGATGGAATATTTCTATGGAACTCACACCTCCAAAAGGAAACTGCACTGTCTTCAACAGAAGCAGAATACATTTCTTTAAGTGAATGCACCTGTCAGGTCATTTGGATCAGACAAATGTTGCAGAAACTTGACTACCAATTGAAACCTACTCTAGTTTTAACAAAGGATTGCTATTCATAGCACAAAGTTCTGTCACTGAAAAATATTCCAAACATATCTCAATAAAGTATCACTTTGTGCATAATGCACTTATGATGAGAAAAGAGACTGAACTTTTTTTTATCCCTAGAAATGACAACCCTGCAGATATGTCCACAAAGAACATTGGACAAGTCAAGTTCAAGAGATTTAGTTTACAATTGGAATTGAATTTTACTCACCATCTACTAACTGAGTAAATGTCCCTCTACATATATGCTAATGTTTTCATACTGGATACTAAGCAAGGAAGGGTGTTGATAAGTAGTATAGTTATATCAATTATCCATAAACAATAGTTAATTACATAAGCAAACATTGACAGCATGTAAGACTCATCTGAGTCTGAAATTGAATGATACTTCTTGTTCTCATATCACAACTTTCAATCTCAAGTACAACTGAGACCAGATAAGTAACCTAACTTCTATTTGTATGCACCCTTGCAACAAGCCAGATCTGCAGCAACACTATCTACAGGCTACAGCAATTAGAGAGCCAGTTAGTGAATCCCCATGTAGATCTCTGAGTGGGCCCCTGAGTCGGCACTGACAAAATCTGTGCACTATGAGGGGTAGAGATATCCAGACTACAGACATAAGTAAAGAAGAGTAAAGAAAAGTGTCTAAAAGGCTCACCTCAGCTGTTTCACAGTGGTATAACAGAACAACTGAGGAAGCAAGGATGAAACTAAGTGCCTAAATAAGAATGGAGATGCAAGCACTAAACTCCAATGTAACTCTGATGTAATGTCCATAATTGAATATATTAGGTTCAAAGAAAGAAATAGGACCTTACTTAGATAAACAGTCAACTCTGAGATGCTCTAAAGCAGAGTTAAGGAACTTAGTATGCATTGACCTTGGAGTTGTGGAGATCAAACTCAGAGGTCAAAGAGCAGAGAAGTTATATGTTGACAGGCACTGGGTAAGTCTTCATGTCATAGTCAAAATCAGCTTACCCTTATGATGCTTTACAGATTTTCATCTTATCTTGACTAAGTTTATGATTCCATATGTTCCATGTGCATCATATCTCAGAATCCAACCAAGTTAACTCTGACCTCCAAAACACAACTCTGCTCATCCCTCTGGTAATCCCTTATCAATTATGCAACTCCATTACTCTGAACTTCTCTTAGATTTCCTTACAAACATCCTGTTATGCTTGCCTCAGATAGAGAACAAGCATAGCCCCTAAGGTGGGTCTAAGGTCAAGAGTTCAAGGAAAATGGGGCTAGCAATTCCACAAGGGTGATGTTCAAGGATTTGAGGTAAACAAGGCATTCTTCTTGCTCTGTCTCAATGATCTAACATTGAAGAGAACCAAGAACTCAGCAATCTAACATCACTGAGGGACAAGGGGTTCACTGAACAGTATAGCCTCAAGAGCACTATGAAGTCTCAGAGAGTTTGGAGGAACTAGAAGTGGAGCAAAGATCCCAGTATATTGAGGTACATGAAGGGGAGGTCTAGCTTAGAAGAGAGGATCGGAATATATATAGGTATACTATAAGTTCAGAGCAGGTAGAGAAGAAATCATTGACAGAACAAATGGAATTGCATAGAATGCAATGGGTCAGATGATGAGTAATGGTATACCAGCTGGCTCTGGTAGTGGGGGGCTCTGCCCCCCACACCCCCCAGTGAGATAAAGAAAAAATTATAGAATATAATTATATATTATAGGTAATAAATCTATTTTTAAAAGAATTTTGTAAGTGATCAAAGCCACCCACAATGTGTTATTGCAAGAAGAAAAATGTAATATTCTTTGGCCAG
>JBBPTO010001709.1:0-13967 GCA_038094155.1 Pulveroboletus cf. aberrans
GATCTGGATGTGCTGGATTCAGTACTGCTCAGTGAGGAGGTCGCAGGCCTGGATGAAAGCAGGGCAGTTGTCAGTAACAAGCTCAGAAATGGGGCCCCACCAGCAAAGGATGTCCTTAAGAATGAAGAAGGCAAGAGCAGAGGTATTTTCTGACTGGAGCATGTGCCATTCTGGGCATGAAGTCATTAAACAGCAACTGCCAGCTTTGGGCATTAGCATGGTGTTGATGTGGACCTTATGAAACAAACCAATTATGATGGAAATGATAGGTGGAATGTGAAAGTGGGTGGTCTGGTGAATTTGACACTGATGACAGGTATGGATGTACCATTTGACATCTTTAGCAAGCATGGGCCACTCTCATTATGGGCCTCCTTGATCAATCTGTACTACCAATCCTCTGAGACCACTACTTGGTGGTGGCCATGCAGTTCCTGGTTTCAGAAAATGTTGTTGACAAGGAAAAAAAAAGAAGTGGATTGTACAGAAGGGAATTCTTTGTTGTACAGATTGGGCAGGTGGGCTTTGGTGGCAAGGAAGTTGCCAATCTGATTGAGTTGGGCATCCTTTTCCTTGGCTTTTGTGGACCAGAGAAATGGAGGATCAGATTCATTATCAGGTTAGAGACCTGGCTGCACAACAGCATCAGTGAATGCACAGTATGAAATGAAAATCAGATGAACATCCAGATCTGCCATATATGGCCCATCATAATCCACCTGGTGGAACCAGTGGACAGGCAAGGACAGTGGCTTGAGGGGAACTCCATGGTAGCAGTAGGGAGACAGGTACACAAACCATGGGGAGGGGCATTTGTTCAGCAAGGTAACAGTGAATGAATACATCTAGCCAATCCTCATGATTGTCATCTTTGGGAGGGTCGGATTCTGAGGACAGCTGGCAGGAAAGACCATTGGCCCCAGTGTGCTTCAAGCATCCATGGGAATTTGAATGAGGTTGAATATGAAAAGGAGGATACCAGTGATCCAGCAGTTAATAATGGGATTTGGTTGCAGATCAGGGTTGTTGATCATACCCTTCATGTACTTGGCATTCATTTCAACTGTGAAATTAGTGACACCAAAGATGAAAACATGGATGGCACAGAGGGCTCAAAATAGCCCATACAGTTCCAACTTCGCTTGTGAGTACTGACTCTCAGTCTCATTCAACCCCAATAATCTGAAGTGGTTCAGATACTGCCTCCTGTCCTCTCTGACCTGGAACAGGATGAACTCAACTGTGGTTTGGAACATGTCAACCACTAAAATGACCTCTTGCCTGACCCATAATCTAGGGAATGGAATGCAGGGGACTTCAGTATCTTGTCCTTCAGACAAAGAAACACCTCCTGTTGAGGCCTGCCCCATATGAACAGAACATCCTTCTGGGTCAATTTCACCCACAGCTGAGAAATAGCTGCATAGTTCTGGATGAAGATGCATAAAACACCACACATACCAAGAAACCATCTCACTTCCGAGATGGTGATGCACTCTGGCCAATCCTGGATCTTCTGAATCTTGGCCTTGTGTGGAATCTGACCTTTGAATATACACTTGTGTCCAACTGTGGTCATGTTGGAGGCTGCAAGGATGAATTTCTTCGCCAGTATGGTTGCACCAATGACTTCTAGATGGGTTAGTATCTGATTGACAATGATGAGATGCTCCCATATGAACTGTCAGATTCCTGGGTTCTCTGGAATCATCTCATAAGAGCCATCTTGATTCTGATACTGGGTCTTTAATGACTTGATGGAAAGATCATTGATAAATGGCATGGTGTAATGCAGGATCTCATCTTGAAGAATGAAGGCCATGTCTGCCTGATAGACCTGCGCAGAATTAGTATATCTCATCAGGAGGGTTGTCAGCTGATGCGGTCCAAGAGGAGTGAGAAAACTGGTCATGTCCCAGGATTCAACATGAAGCGGTCTCTGATCATACCCAGTGAATGATTCTGCCGGATTCTCAATGAAGGGGGAGACTGATGTGTCCTGGATGGTGATGGCATTGAGAGGTTGGAGGCCATGAACAAGTCAGAGGCTCTTTTTGTGCTGCTTGACTCCGGATGCAGAACCAATGCAACAAATAGGCAGCTGTGGACAGTTTGTAAACACTGGATGTGATCTGGTCCTTAATGATTTGTATTGCCTCTGTTGCATGGTGGGTGGGATCAGGATGTTGTGCAGGATTCATGGGGTATGAGTGACAGTTGGAATCTTGACTGGCAGGAAATACTGATCATTCAGGTGGCCATGCTTGGTTGTAATCCAAGCAAAAGCCTGCTCATGTATGTGGACCAACCACCAGACAATTTTGAGTTCATCAGGGAGGAGCCATTTGACAGGATTGAGATCTAACTTGTCAGCACACTTTTGGATAAAACATAGTCCTGAAACAAAATTGAGAGGATGAAAAGGCAAAGTTGGCAGTCCAAGAACTGGATCTGGAGGCAAGTGCTGGGGAATCTGAAACTCCTCTGTCATTAGGGTAGGAATTGGGTGAACTTTTTTCATGACTAGCTTGTAAATGAAACTATGATGGGTGATATTGTACAAATAAAGAGACCACAAGACAGTCAATAAGTTCAGTGAGAGAGTAGAATGGATAGATGAAGCATAATTGTAAAATGAGGAAGCAATGGAGGAACAGTTCATAATGTCTATATGTGCCCCATTAGGGCTGGCGTATCCAGGATATGTAATCAAAAGCAGAAATCACAGGTGAGAAGGTAGAATGGATGAAGAAAGTATGAAGGATGATATGGATTGAGATGAAAATGCAAGCAGGTCCTTGGACATCTCTCCTCAGGTAGAACCTGATTCATTGAGGCCTACTGAAAATTCCATTTAACAATATTCTGGTGATTGATGCAAGCAATACTCTTCTGACACTGGGGGCATCCCTTAGACCACAGTCAGGTTGGGAGTCAATATTCCTTTCCAGTATTTGAGTCCTGAAGGGTAATGTTCTGCCCTCTGTCTGGAAAATCATCAGTAGTAGCACTCATGAGACAGTGGAATGGGTGGCATACAAAAAGGTCAAAGTTGGCCCAAGCCATGACTTGAACTTGCAGGGCTACTTCACTGGGGCCAAAGCTAAGTTGGAGGTTTTCAAGAACACCTAGTATGGAGTCAGTACTAGTGGAAGTGGAAGTCATGGTCATAATATGATTGGAGTGAATTGGCAACCCAAGTTCTTCCCATACATGCTTGGGCATTGTGACCACCTCAGATATGAAATCTAAGACACATCTCAGTGTCCTTTCCACTCCTACTACCTTTGCCTCGAGTACTTGGAGAGAAAGAGTATGGTGTATGACAATGATCCCATCCTCATCCAGATGAAGTCAGTTGCTATACTTCCATTTGACTTGGCTCAAATTCCTGCCAGCAAGCTTGTTGACATGATGTTGGTGATAGTAGTTGAAATCTGTTTGCTTGTGGTAATGTCCTTGAATTGGCAATGTAAATCTGGTGCAACTGCAAACAGGTCTTTTATGGGTAGAGAGACAGATGTCTTGGGGATCTGATCCAGGACTTGCTTGGGCATGGTTTTGTCTTCTAGTGGAAATGAGTATCTGTATTGAGCCATAAAAGAAGAAGATGGGAAGAAAGAGGGCTGGTTAGCATTGGAGCCTTGGAGAGGAGGCACACCAGATGCAGGGGCAGATGAGGTGCTTACAGTTGGAGCAGGCAAGGGCAACTTGTGGGTTTGCTGAATTCCAGGGGTTTCAATCTCTTCTGAGACGCTGGCAGCCCTTGGGTCAGGTTTCTTTATCGCACTCCTAGGTGGAACTGCAGTGCTGTCGAAACAGACACATTTTCTGGCTTTCCTATCTTTCACCCTGTCAGCTTGGAAACTAGCCCATGCTTGAGCAATGTAGGGCTGGAACTCAGGATCAGCAACTTCAGCAAAATTGTATACCTTCCTTTTGTGGCTGTTGACAGTGGAGAGAAATGCAGAAGGTTCAATATTGAGGATGGCATCAATGGATTCTTTGGGGTATGCAACTGAAAAGAGGTTAGTGGCCATAGGGGCAGAAGATCCCTATCAGATCTGGATTGTGTGCTGCTGGCAATGTTAATGGCAGGTGCTGGCATAGCAGAGTGCTTGCTTTCAATGTGCTCCACACAACCCTTGATGCTGAGAAACCCAGGAATATGGGGAATGTGGGACCTGTCTGGCATATATAAGTGGCCATCTTGTTCCCTAATGCATCTTCCCATCCAGATGAACTCCTGGGCTTCTTTGCAGTTGTGGGTAAAATGCCCCAATCTGTTGCAAAAACTGCATAACAGGTTTGGTATCCTGTTGGTGTTAGCAGTCATGACATACTTGGCCTTTACCTCTGTGCAACCGGATGTGGGCATATAAGTGTGAGTCTGTGGGGCTGCTGATGGACCAGAAATGGCAGATACAGGAATGAAGAACACAAACAATCCTGGCATGGTTGAACAAAAGACAGAACCAGTGAGGAGGAACTTTGTGGAAGTGAGGGTGTCCTCCATCAGGTAGGGGTCTTCTGGGTGCAGGTCAGATTTGGTAATAGCAAGTCAGTTGTGGACCTTCTCTTCTACCTCAGGAGGGAACTGTCAAAATGTAACACCTCTGATCTCTAGTCTCCTTCAAGGTTGTCCACTACAACTCTGATGTTGATGTGCACCAAGTTCCTCAACTCTGCTCTGGAGCATCTTGGAGTTGACCATTTTACTCAGTAAGGTCCCTTTCTTTCTTTGGATCTCATATATCCTATTCTGGACACTACATTGGAGTTACATCAGAGTTCAAGTGCTCTGATCTCCATCACTACTTAATCTGTCCACTTTCATAATTCCTTTCTCAGTTGTTCTGCTACCACTGTGAAACAGGTGAGGTTAGTCTCTTAGCTATATCTAGTTCTTATTTTACTTATGTTTGTAGTCTGAGTATCTCTACCTCTCTATAGGTAAAATACAGTTGTTCTACTACCACTGTGCAACAGCTGATTCTGGATATCTATAGTGCACACATTCTGTCAGGAACCTGTAGAGGAAGTAGGTGTCATGGTCAGAGTTGGAAAGCTTGTGTTTGGAGACTAAGTGGAAGGCAATCTTGCTGAATTTCCTTCCATATTCATCAAGGTCCTCTTGGTTTCAAATTTGTTTGATGTGGAACTCCTGTACAAGATATTGGAGGTCAGCATGGTAGTATCAGGTGTCACCTTCACATCCTGGGTACATTTCCTTGATGGCCACCATGAACTTGTCCCAATCGGGTTGCTTAGCTTCATTGAGGGTCTTCCAGAGTTTGGCCTCTTTGAGATCTGCATAACATATGGCATACTTAATCTTATCAGCCACATTGATACTGGCAGCATTACCAAGGAGGTCGATGTCTTGAAGAAAGCAGGGAGGTTGCATGGGTGTTTCTTCAAACTTGAGGGCATTTTGAGTACCCTGGAGTGGCATTTGCATAGGGTTAGCCATTGGTCTTGGGTTGTTAGTCAGTAAGATGGGGGTGGGAATTGGGAGTACTAATGTAGAACTTGTTACTGTCATAGGGTTGATCCAGAGTATTGAAGATAATCCAGGTATGACAGGAGGAGCAGGATGAAAAGCGATTGCAGGTAGAGAAGATGTAGAAGTGGTGGAGGTTGATAACAGAGTAGAAGAACCAGACAGGGTGGGTGAAGACTCAGAACTCAGTGTGGTAAACAAAATGTTATGAATGATTGCTAAGGAGTCTTGAATGAGGATGGTGAAGCATTTGGCAAATTTGAATGAGGTTTGGGAGAATCCATTGGATGTTTTGGGGCAAGGTAAAGGTATCAAGGGTGAGAGAAGTGGAGAACTATATGACACATGTCCTCTGCATGTTTGGTTCAGTGTTGATGAAGAAAAATTTCCAGAAAATGGCAGTGATAGAGGATGATAAGAATCTGGGCTATGTTCTTGAGAATGGTTAGGCAGGGTCTTGGAGACCGAGGACAAGTTTGCATGATCCTCAATCCCAAAGAAGGCTTCTGGAATTATTCTAGGTAAACATGACATTGTTTGCAGGCAGATAAGGGTATGAGATTCTGGAGTGATGGTAACTTTGTGGAAACTTTCAGGGTGTTAAGACTGGGTCTCCTCTGCTCAAACTCCAGTTGGAGATTGGAGGTCAAAGGGGAGAAATGGCCAGAGATGGCCGGAGGTCCGGAGGGGTGAAGGCTTGGTGCAGGACTTATGTGTTGTGCCTATGCACTGTCATGGCCTTCTTGGTCGGAGATGCATCAGAGAGAATCGGAGTGAGATGAGAGGAGTAGTCTATGATGATATTCAGGCTGAGGTTATCTACATACAAAGTCAGAGTATATATATGGAGGAAGTCAGAGGCTGTGTAAATAGGAAAGTTGGAGTTGAAGAAGTCATAACTGGAGCTGTGCTGCACAGGGTCAGAGGAATCCGAGGAGCAAGACTAATCTAAATATGAAACAAGGGATGTACGTAAAGATATCTATGATAAGTCCAGAGTTTTGGAGATTAGGAGTTGGTGAGATGTCACTGGAGGTATTAGTGGAGTTGTTCCAGAGGTTTGAGTTGACTTGAATGTATGGGATATGACACAGGGGTGGGAGTGGTGGAAGAGTAAAGCTTTGCTCAGGCTGATCTACTCAGCCAAGATGAATTTGAAATTGGTGAAATGAGGGGATCTGATTTGTGAAAGATGTGTAAGCCATATGCCAGCTGATGGATTGCAGTGTTGAGGGACCATTGGAGCTGTCCAAAGAGTTACAGGTGACTGGGACAATAAAAGACTCTCCAGTTGTAAAGTAGCTAGAAAGCCCAGAATGGATTTTATAATGGTGTAAATATGAATTGTGAGTGGGTTTACTCCATCAAAAAGGGAGCCAAGGGACTAGGAGAAGGTAATAGATCAATAACCATTAACTGTAGAGCTGGAAAACATGAGTCTGGACCTCTCCATTTGATAGGGCTGAGAGCCTGACTTTACAGATTCAGATTGGAGCACTGAACTTGACTTGACTGGCTTGGGTTGCAGTGAAATCAACAGTTTCACTACTTAGAAAAAAGTGAAATTCAATGCAGACTGAGGTCTGAGATACAAAGTTTATAGTCTGGGAAAACCTGAGACTTTGTACATATCAGGTTGGTGAAGTAAGTAAGGTACAGTAATAATGTGGCATGATGACAGTGATGGTATGTAGTACAAACAAAGGAATTTTACTAAGTATGGCAGATCCAGGTGAACCTGTGGTTGCTCAGGACAGAAAAAAAGAAACCCAACTTACTGACTCAGATCTGGGGGACTTGAATTGGATGGACAGGACAGGTTGGACCAATGACATTCGGGTTGGCTTTGACTTACTCAGAAATAAAACCTGTATTATGGGAATGACAGAAGAACTAAGGAACAGGGGGATTTACATGGTAGGGGACACCAGTCTCCTATAGTGTAATAAGGTAATGAAACATCCATCAAATGAATATGCCTGCAGTGTGCCCTGCATAGGCATTCAGTGGTAAAATGGATTGAACATAGGAATCTGATTCCAGATTGAAATGGACTGGACTGGATTGAAATCAGATTGGATTAAAATATGAAGTTGGAAACAAGGATGAGTGAAGATAAAGTGATGCAAATAGGAATCAATAATCAATAATAACAAAAAGTTACAAAGGTGGCACTAGCTAGTCACAAGTTGACCTTCTGCTAGCCAGACAGATGGAATATGAATGTCAGATATGAAGTGAGATGAGACCAGAATGGATATGAGGTGCCAAGGAAATGTCAGATAAAAAGGAATGAGATGAGATGAGCCTGGAATGGAGCTGTCAAAAATGCATCAGATGAATAATTGATGTGTGACAGGTGCAGACTGGATTGTGGTGGAAATGCTTTGGAGCTGTCAGATGTCGGTTGTGGAGGAGAGGGATGAAATTTTTCTGGAATGGAGGACCTCAGATGTGCCTGAGACTTCCTTGAAGCTCATCTGAATGCCCCTCATGGTGGGCTTCAGATGAAGAGAGGTTGACTGACCTAAACTGCTATAGGTCTCTGGATAGGAAACTAGCAGGTCAGTAGCACAAAGGAAGAAAATACAAGGAATAATTGGTTCATTCCAGGTAAATTGCAGGTAGAGAAACAAGGGAAGGCAACTGCAGGGCTTACAGAACTACTTGATAGATGATCTAAAAGAGCTTCTGAATACCTCAGACATGGCTGACCGGCAACAGGACTTGATTTTTCTAGGATCAAGAGAGAAAGGAAAGAGATCCAGATACAACTGGGTTAATGAGGACAGAAGACTCAGACTTAAAGTGAGTGAATGATAGATGATAGATTTTTTTTCCCTGTGTGTGAAACACAACTTTTATAGTCTGGGCACACCTGATACTCTAAATACATGTAAAGAGTGTAACTGGATTAAAAATCAGATTGTTGAATCAACCTATGGATCAATGGAACCAGATCAATCAGATGTACAAAAAAAAGTGTCCAGTGTAGTAAAATGAAGGTTTGACTTATCAATGGGTAATGGATGAGGACAGATCAGATAGCATATGAATCTGATGGCATAGGATATGACAGATATGAGGACAGGAAACTACTGTTTCCTATATCACATGCTCACCTGCCTTTGTGCCTCGTTGGCCACCCTTCTTGCAGTCTCCTCTGCCATTCACCTCACAACCTCCTCCTCCGCCCTCCAAGCCTCTGCCTCTGCTCTCTGCCATGCCTCCTCCTCTGTCATTTGGTGTACCTCCTTCTCCTTCCTCATCTTTGTCTGCCTCCTTCACTCTACAGCCTTCGCCTCCCACAAGGTATTGCTGTGGCCCTTGCACTCTGTGAGACTCACATCGGATCAAGATTTGATGTTGTTGATTCCAGACATGGAAGTGGTATGAGATAAAGCCATGTTTCAACTCCACTAAGGATTTTATATCCTCTTTCAAACTCTGAAGCTGACCAACTCCATATTGTCCTAACAGCCTTCAGAGGTTCAGGTCCTAAGAGGAAAATACTATCATATCCCATACAATCAAGTAAACTCCAACCTTCAGATCAACTCCTCTCATTTCACTCTGGTTTTCTCCAATGCATCCCCAATCAAGAAGGCTGTGATAGTGCAACTCATTGAAATTTAGAAAGAAATTCAGTGTTGAACTCAGAATGCATGGTAGGTTATGTACTAAGTGATCTAATGTTGACATATTGAAGTTTGTGTTTTCCAGAATTTTGCATTCTTTGATAATATTTGAGATTTAGTTTCTACATCAACCCACATGCTCAACAACAACCACTGCCCAGCCAATGATGCCCCACAAGTTTGTTGACTACAGCAAGTTTCCACTCTGGATGCAAAAAGGCATGAAAGACTCTGAAGAGATGTGTGAAGAAGATTTTATCAGTGCTGGTCCCTCCTCCATGATGGATATTGGTTAGATATGAGGTTGGTTCGTCAACTTCAGGGTCAGAGGTAACTCCTCTGTGTTGAAGTTGGTTCAAAAGTGTCAGAGGGGTCCAGAGAAAGATCAGAAATCATCAAGTTTTGACAGTCAGTCCTTTTTCCCACCCAGGCTGTTTAAGAACAAGGGCTTGCCACCACATCCATTTGTCAAAGTGTAACTTTAATACACCTCTGGTACAACTCCATAAAAAATCTGGTTCTCTTTAGTGCATTCTGTGCATTATTCACTTTAAACTTATGTTTGGCTCATTTTCAGTATTTATTCCCAGAGTATCACATCATTTTCAACACATTGTACAATTTTGTGCAAGTTGTGTGTACATGTCAAAACTTCATGATCTGTTACCCTTTTCTTGGCTTCTCCAATGCTCCTGGATCGACTTTGGCATGGAGCAGTTACCTTCAACTTACAGTTGATGGGTTGGCTCTGGACCTGGCTGGTTAAACTCATCAGTCTGATTAGGTACTATCCTATTCATAGCTGTGCATACTTTTTGACATCCCTTACATCTCTTTTGTTGTTTCAATTCCCTTTGATATGCTGTCTTTTGTTTCCTTAATTTACCTTGACAGGTAGCTACACATCCTGACTCATTATGGTCAAAATAAGCCAGATATCATCAAAAGAGATGTAATCATGCCTCTGCCAATTGATATTTAAATTTGCATTAGTCCAGCAACTTCCTCAATTGTTTTTGCCATTCCTGGATAGTGGCTAAGGTAAGCCTTTTTAATTACTGTATACTATCATATAACTAATTCATGTAGTAGATATTTCTGCCCTTTACTTAGGTGAATACAGTCATTTTGCCACTTCTGGGCAGTGGCTAAGTGGGCACTTCTGCTCTTTACTTAGTTTTGAAAGTAAACATTGTTTATTTTTCTCAAACCATTCCTTTTTTCATTTTCACTATTTCTAATGTGCATCACTTATTCTTGCTTAATTATGGATTGGAGTTACTGGAGTTAGAACATGCACATTTTCTTATTTAATTCCTTCTCTCTCCCTTTCTCCCTCCCTTCCACTCACCCACTCACCCTCTCTCACCTCAGTTGTGATTAGGGAACTGCATGGCTACACCCATGGGTGTCCATGATGATGTTGATGAAATGGAGATGGTGATCAAGTGGTGGAAACCATCCCATTGCTGCAATTGTTGTTGCATCACCATTGTTGTCATGTTAGGATTCTCAATGTGACTCTACATCACAATTCCATCATTATAATGTAGAGAACTGCAGTTTCTTGTGCTTATATCCATTATATCCAGCATCATTCAGTTTTAATTCAGGGCTGATCCATATTCATTCATCTCCAATTGGTAAGTCAAGCATCTACTTCTTTACACTAGACACTTTCATGTGTACATCCAGTTGATCCAGTTTTTAATCTGGTTATCTTCTTTACATGTATTTAGGTCTCAGGAGTGCCTGCATTATAAAAGCTACGTGTTACACACAAGAAAAAATGATTATATCCATCATCAATCAATCAATCAATGATTCTTCAGTCTGTTCATTATCTTCATTGTTAATCTGGCTGTATCTGTAGTTGTCTTCATTCTTGGCTTCTTTTGTGAAGAATAAAGTTCTGAGCATTAGAAGCTCCTCCACATCAATTCTCCTTCACTCCTTCTATAAGCCACATGGTTTTCCTTCCATGTTTCTCTACTGCACAATTCTCTCTGATATAAACCTATAATTCTTTCACTTTCTTTCATTGAAATACTGACCTGCTAGTCTTCACTGCTGGAGATCTATAGCAGCAGTATAGGTTAGTCTTTCTCTCATACTGGTGGTTGTCCTGTTGCTGTGATTGCTGTCATATTGCCATTACTGTCATGTTGAGGCCATAGTTGTGGTTCCTGCATTATGGCACCATTCTTGCAGTTGTACTGGCAGGTGTTCCACCATGTTCTCACAGTTACCATGTTGTCACTCATGCCATTGCATTGTGATTGTGGTTTCAACTGTGATGTTATTGTCTTTGTGTTGTTGTCACAATTGTGGCTGCCATGCCACAGTGCTGCCACTATCATGGCCATCTCACCATGATGTAGCTATCATCCTTGCATTGGTTGACATTGGTGCCCCTTCATGAAGGCAAGGTGACAAGGTGAATGATGGTGAGAGATTGAGATTGAGGTTGATGGCATAATGCAAGTCCATGAGAGTGTAAGTGTGAGAAGGGTGCAAGAATGAGGCTAAAGGGACAAGAGGGTGATGGAAAGATGGTGGAATTGCAGGTAAGACTGAAGATATGAGGCTGTATTAAGAGGGCATGTGGAAATGAGAGCAAGAGGGTATGATATGACTCAGAACCACTTAAGGCTCTAGCCTGCTTTCACTAGTCAATGGAAGGGAAGGGAAAAAGAGTCAATGCCATAGATGCTGAGGAAAATACTGAGTGAACAAGACTGCCCTCCTGTGGCTGCATTCTTGTCCTTTATATACTACTCTACATGTTTGTATCTATTGCAGTCTAATCTAGATGTCCATGAGGGAACCATAAGGATTAGGTGCAGAGAAGGCATGGTGTGGAAGAATGGAAGATGATACATGTGTAGGGTAAGGGCATAAAATGATGTTAGGGTCATGCATCAGCAACATGTGTGTGCCCTTAGTCACACTTTTATGACACTTAGTTGCCTTGAGAAGTCACTCAAGTGCAAATAAGTACAGTGTTGCACAAGTGGTACAAGGCCACTCATTTTCTTAAACCAGACTTGCACTTCACTTATACCTCAATTTTAACACTTGCACAACTGCGCATAAGAGTTCACTCAGTATGAAAAGTGAAAAAAGTGGCATTCATATTACCAGGTGGTCCATTAAAAATCTGAGCCATAGGTACAAAAATAAAAATGACCATCACAAATAGCAAAAGTATGGAAACTCCAGATTAGACGAAACTTGTACAAATTCACATTACCTTGTATCCTGGGCATCAGTTTCAATGGTTCAAAGGCACCTCAATGATCTTGTCATAAATATGGGGTGCACATATTGTATGGTGGTTGTTGAGGTCGATAAAAGGGTGCATGGTTCCTAAGGTGGTTGCTGAGGTCGACAGCTGGACATGTGTTGTATGTGTGAGCAAGCAGGAAGAAAAGGTAGCATGGCAGAGCTCACCAGAGAACAATTTGAAGTTGTTTCATGCATTGCTAGGACTTGATGACAGCACGTGTGCACATGAACCACCATGCTATTTTGGCTGGCAAGTAGGGTAGTCAATGCTGGGAGGCATGGGTGTTGATGGCATGGAAGAGTAGAGAAGGTGGGAGCACAGCGTTGTGTCTATGTTCAACATGGTCACATAATTTTGCTCACGTGAATATTCAAAGTCTGGATTTTAACTTAGAGAATTTCATGATCACGGCCTGGTCTTTCCCCTCTGCTTCCACCCTGCCCTTTGCTGCCATCCATTTCTCCCTCACAACAATGGTGGGGGCAGTGCAACACCTGGCATGGCTACAATGGCAACACAAACCATGATATAGCAGTGACAGCACTGTGATGTGGTAGCTGTAAATGCTATCAGAATGTGGCAATGGTGACAACATGACTGGCTGTGACAAGACAGATGCAACATGACAACGATAGCAGTGGAAACAGCAACATGGTTTCTAGTGCACTATGAGGGAGGGCAGGGTAATGGTGGCACTGGGCAAAGGTCAATGATGACCATGTAATGGCTGGCGCAGTGTGATGGCGCAACAACCCACACCAGACAAAGGTCAGCATGAACTATAGTTGTATTGTGACATGATGTATTATTCTACTTAGACTACTTTTTCAACTTTTCTAATTGTGACTTGAGCATCAGCTGGAGCAACGACCTTTTAATTACACCCTATGTTAGTTACTTACTTTTGGCACTTTCTCGCCAATAGATTTTAACATTGAACACCTCATACACTTTCTCAAGGTAATCTGATCATATTAACACCATTTCAGACTAGTTATCAACTATTTCATGCAGCACTTTGTCAAAATATATAACTCCTCTGAGGTCCTCTGACTTACTCCAGACCTGTTCTGCTCAACTCCAAAGCTTTCGCCTACCAAGTACAACTCCTGACTCCGGAGTTATTCAGAGTTGACCCAATATTCAGTAACATCCTCTTTCCATTTCAGACCTCTCATTTCCTATTCTGAACATTACATCAGAGTTACATCAGAGTTCATGCGCTCTGATCTCCATCACTATTTAATGTGTCTGCTTTCGTAATCACTTCCTCAGTTGTTCCACTACCACTGTGCAACTGAGGTTAGTCTTTTTAGCTACATCTAGCTTTCCTTTCTTACTTATGTCTGTAGTCTGGGTATCTCTACCCCTCCATAGGTAAATACACAGTTGTCCTACCATCTGTGTCAACTGAGTCTGGGCCTTTCTGCCCCTCCATAGCACACAGATTCTGACACAATTCTTTGCTGCAAAAGGTATATATGTGGCCTTGGACCATCTTGGAGACATTTCAGCATCAGTTGACCATCTCCAACAT
>JBBPTO010001710.1:0-13963 GCA_038094155.1 Pulveroboletus cf. aberrans
GCAGTGGAAGCACCTTCTCTGCCAGAGACCACTATTAACGACCTAACAGAGCAACTCAGCCAGCTCCACTTACAACCTCCAAAATCACCTTCAACTTCTGCTGCAAACCCCAAACAACACTCCATCCCAAAATCACCTCTGGCCAAAATTGTTGCCGGAGTTCACAGAAGCAACTGAACATGGCACCAAGCTAACAAAAACTGGGATTACCTACAAACACTAGAGGAAGAAGCACAATGGAAACAAACAATGACAGCAACAGAAAACAACACAGAGGAAGCTGAAGTAGAAGACGTCCTATCAGAGCCTGAAATGAAAGTTGACTCCTCTGACAAAACTCCAAAGATTCCAGAAACCTTCTACAGCATGGAAGAAAAACTCCACGACTGAATCTTTGCTGAAGCTGCCCACACATCAACCAGAGAGGACCTCCCAAAAACCATCAAGGAGGCATATGCACATCCGGACTCTGATTTATGGAGGTCCACCATAGAGGAAGAGCTCCAAAGTTTAAATGCAAGTCATGTATATGAAATTGTATCAATCCCAACTGGAGTGAAACCCATCACCTCCAAACCTGTATTCCACATAATGTACGACGAAAATGGAAAGGTGGACTGCTACAAGGCCAGAATCATTGCACGTGGCTTCACTCAAAAAGAAGGAATCGACTACCAGGAAGTATTTGCTCCAGTCGCTAACTTAGACTCCATACAGACTATCGTCTCTCTTGCTGCAAAACATGACTTGGAACTAGATCAAATGGATGTCTCCACAACATACCTGAATGGAGAACTAGACAAAGAACTTTACCTCCTACCTCCGGAGGGTGTTCCAATCCAACTGGGACATTGCTGGCAACTCCAAAGGTCCCTGTATGGACTGAAACAAGCCGGATGAATGTGGAACAAAACATTAGACAAGAAACTCAGAGAGCTTGGGTTCACACACCTAGATGCAAAGATGTGTTTATATGTTCTCCAGAAGAATGGACAGGTGTGCTTTCTGGTCATATACGTTGATGACCTTCTCCTCGCAGCAAGCACTCGGACCTTCATGAACTCCATGAAACAATCTCTCTCCTCTGCATTCAAAATGCATGACCTCAGAGAAGCGAAGTTCATTCTGGGGTTGGAGATCAAATGAAACTGCAAGCTCTGAACAATTGCCTTGTCCCAATGCCAATACGTCCAAACCATTTTGCAATGCTCCAGCATGGTGGACTCCAGACCTGTCTCAACTCTGATGGCCCACAACCTTTCTCTCTCTGCCAATGATCCAGAGGACAACACTGTCATCACAGAGATGACCATCGGAGGGAAAACAGTCACATACCTGACCATCATAGGCTCCCTAATGTACCTTATGCTCAAAACACATCCAGACCTGGCATATGCAGTTGGAATGCTCAGCCACTTCAGCGCAACACCAAAGAAGTGTCATTGGGAAGCAGCAAAATGCATGCTCTGATATATCCAGGGAACACCAGAGATGGAACTCCATTATGATGGAAATGAAGTCTCCATGGATTTAGATTTCTATGGGTACTCTGACACAGGATGGTCACAGGACCCAGATAACTCCTGCTCCATCTCTGGATATCTTTTCATCAGCAATAGGGTAGCTATCTCCTGGTCAAGTAAACTGCAAAGCATGGTAGTGTTGTCCACTATGGAGTTGGAGTACATCGGGCTTAGTAATGCTGGGCAACACCTTGCCTGGCTCTGCAGCTTTTTTGAGGAGATCAGACATCCACAACTCTGACCTACAACCATTCACTGTGACAATCAGGCCGCCATCATTCTCTTGCAGGACCCACAGTTCCGTGCTCGAACCAAACACATCCAATGAAAATACCACTTCATCCAGGATGACTTAGTCAGAAAAAGAGAAGCAGTGGTCCAGTGTTACGGCCAACCTGGGGATGGGTGGACGTAGAACCAGTGGTACTGCGGTCTTTAAACCATGGACGAGTGACGACGGAGCTTGACTATTGCAAGACGTCTACAAGGAGCCTACCTACTAGCGAGGTGTGGCGACAAGGGGTGCTACCGAGCTAATGGCAGCCAGGTACTTCTGAGTTAACGGTGGACGAGGAAGTCTGCCTATGATGGAGGACAGACAACAAGGACTTCCAAGTTAACGGTGGTAACTCCCGCGTGAGCGGTTGTGATGAGGTGATGAAGAAGAAGGTATTGAGGCTACCCTTAGGCCTGTATTGCAGAGAGGGGACAATGTATTCCCGAAATGGTACTGAGAGGACAAGGTAGAGACTGGTAAGACTAGACTGAGGAGCATAGGTGCGACGATGTGGGTTTATATATGTATAGTACTTCAGGGCAAGCATAGAACGTGAAAGAATATGGTGAAAGGAATCGCTGACCAAGCAAGTGAAAGAAGTCACGTGAAGTGCAACTGGAGCGGATGATGACTCAAGGTATCGTAGTTAGCGATGAAAGGAAAAGAATGTCCAAGTTGGGACTTATACCCATGTGTATGTAAGCAATAAGTCTGAGGAAAAGACTTAGTCCGGGATAAAACATAACATCCAGTACATTCCTACTGGAGATATGGTCATGGACATTCTCACAAAGCCACTTACTTGGGAGAAACATTGAAAGTTCGTTCAAGCCATGGGACTTTGTATGCACACGAGTGGGAGTGTCAAAGTATAACTCCAGTACAACTCTGATACAACTCCGAGGGTACTCTGCTCTCCTTTCATATGTTCTCCACTCCATTTACTCCGGAGTTGCATTTACCCTTTCGGAGATATATTGTGATATTATTCACTGATCGTACAACTTCTAAAAGTTGTATGACTTATTACATTTTTCCTGAGCTATTCCCTTCTCATCCCAAGCTATTCCAAATGGATCTCACTTACCCTTGCTTAACTCTGGACTGGAGTTTTCTGGAGTTAGATGCACACATACCATTTCACTATTTAACCTTCATGTTTACCCCAACTCACCTCAGTTGTGATTGCTCCCTTGGGCATCAGGCTGAGGTGAGGCTTGATTGTCTTTTACCTATGGTTATACTAATGGCTAGTAGTTTGGGTATCTCTGCCCTTACTATAGGTAAATAGTAGTTGTGATTGCTCCCTTGGGCATCAGGCTGAGTTTTGGGTATCTCTGCCCTTACTATAGATCTTGACAGAAACTATTGATAACATGGGTCATACAAATCTGTATGACATGTGGGAAGCACATGACTTGACAGTCTTGCACATCGAAATCGATGTCCTGCTCACGAAACAACTTGGCCAATTCTTCCATGGTGGTCCTGTTGTTTGAAGCATTGTCCATTGTGATGTGCCCAACCTGGTAGCCATGAGTCATTACCACCTAGTTAGTGAGAGCTGATTCAGACTGACCTTGGCAGTGATCTATGCCTGATTGAAGATATACATGAATGATCTGGCCAGCAATCTGCCATTGTGATTTTCCCTTATGTGGCAGAATGTGATCAATGCTGAGTGTAGTTCTAGGGTGCCTTTTGCATCTTCTGCAATCCAATAAGCCATCATTGCAAGGTATGAGTGGCATCTCTTAGATGACCAGGCATCTGCAGTGAATGAGATTTGTCCCAGTGCATTCTGCAAATCATTAACAACACACTAAATGTAGTCAACAATGACTCACACTCATATCCTTTTTCAAAACAACTGTCATATCCTGAAATCATACAAGTCCAACTCCGCACCTCCGGTCGTCAACTCTGTAACAACTCTGGTTCGTTTCCCTTCAACTACACTTTGTACTACCATCGGACCTTATCTGTTTATGTTCCTCTTACGTATCTTTCTATTGTTCTCTGTATGTACTAGCCTCACCTTTGTTCTCTCGCCGCGCTGTGCTTGCACAGTGCCAGTTCATAGGTCACCAGTGCACAGCTCCGGTTCATAGGTTCCCGACCTCTGATTCTTACTCATAGATTATGACTCTGTTACAAATCCGATGCACCTCCATAGTATATATACTGTACCTCTACCGCTGTACATACCTCAGTTCGAATATTGATTTAACTTCCCTCCGAATTCTCTCGAGTCTCGAAGACTCACTCTGACCTTCGACCTCCGCTCTCCGTTCCTATCTCCGTAATTCGAGACTACCGAACTCGAGTAAGGGCGCACCACATACAGTGAAGCCAAGTCTCGTCCACACCCTCACAACTCCGGCCCCTTCGGAGTTACTCCAGAGTTGTACTCGCTCCCCCCCAGCATAAGTTTAACAACAACAAAGTATTTCTTCCATGTCTTGATGATCAGTTCATGGGTCTTGGTCTGGTGAGGAACATCTGTGTCAGAAAGATCCTGATGAAGTAACAAGAGTAGATTTCGGAATTCCTTGGATTTCATGATATTGATGGGCTATAAATGTGGCATCAGAATCAGAATTGAAAAGTGAGAATATTGCACATACCTGGTTGTTGGCTACTATGAAGGCAACAAGGTGATTGTGGAACTCCTCTGTTGAGAATGCAGGTACTGATGCTTGGGTGCTCCTTTCAGGAGACAGACCAACTTCTTGAGGCAGGAGGGTTTGAAGAGTTCCATCCTAAGATGCTGCTTCCTGCATCTCAGTAAATGTATAACCTTAGTGGAGAGCAACCTTGACACTATCAATCCCTACTGGCCAGCCATGAAATTCCACCAGAGATAAGTATTCTACAAGGTGCCATTTGTTGACATGGGGACAAAGGGTGAACATGCCAGATGATGATGCATAGATGACCATCCATCTGGGGTAGCTTCAGACAAACACCATGGGGTCTGCATTGTAAAGTGGCCTATATGACTAAGTAAGGGTTAATGTATGGATACCAGAAAATGAATGTACTTGCAAGGAATGCACACAATATCCTGCTCAGTTTTCATCAAGAAATGTCAGATGTTGAAGCCTCATGTTTCTTGAGCTGGGTTCCTTTGGGGTTAAGGAGCAGGTTGGCAGAAGCTTCAAACCAGGCCTGAACTGAATTGTTGCCAGTGGTAGCATGACCTGTCTGATGCCATAGAGTGCTAGGTATTTTGTTCAACTCCGAGCTGCTGTAAAACAGCAAAAGGACTCCAGAGTGTAGTCCTATGCAAGAAATAGGGGTGTGAGTGTATATCTTGACCCAAGGGGATTGCAAAGAGAGGGAAAGGGAAAGAAGAGGACTGTAGGAATGGCTCACTAATTGTCCACAGGACACTGGAAAACTTGAGTCTGGCTTTCCCCCGTTCGGTAGGGCTAGAAAACCAACTTTGGTTGCAGGACTTGAGGGAAACTTGTAGGGAAATGTAGGAAAAAGACTAGGAAACCGGACTTATAGGCTTAGGAAAGGTGGTGGTTACTTGCACACAGTCTAGGAACTAATTCCTAGGTACAAAAAGCTAATCTGGGCATACCCGAATGAAGTACAGTAAAGGAAACATAAAAAGGATGAAAACCTGACCAACTCCGGAGTGCGGGAATGGTTTCCGAGGCGTGGGAACACCGGGTCCGGTGTGTGGGAACTCGGGTCCGGACATCGGACTCAAAACTAACCTTCGGACTTCAACTGACTCAGATTGGGACAAACAGTAGCAGACGGTCTCAGGTTTGGTAGGAGCGCTGGATAGGGGTTATCGGACCGCGGGAAAACACCGGATATCACTATAGGGAACTCCAGTTTCCTACACTGCTATCCGACAAGACTTTCTCAAGGTTGAACTCTTCAATGTCTTCTTCCAAGGGCCATTGGTCCAATCCCTGGGGTACTTTAGTCAACATTGCCACGTGATTTGCACACTTTGATCAAGGAGCTGCTGTTTTCACAGCAGCATGCTGGCCTTTTCAAGCCATTGATGGATTGAGCGAGGAAGGACTCTGAGGAGGGCAAGTCCATGATGGCTGTTGGTCAAATGGGTAGCTTTCAGTAGGCAAGCAGGTTGCATTCTTACCTGTACTGCCATAGGTACAACACAAGATGTATGGCAGGTCTATGTAAGCAGGGTGACAGACCCTCAATCAAGGAATGGATGATCACACACAATTTACATGCAATCATTGAGTGAAACTGATGGTTTTGTGATAGAATTACTAGAGTTACAACAGAAAACATGAAAAAGGAAGGCAAAATATGGAACAGCATATGATACTGTGGGGCCTCCTCAACCCCTCTTCTGCCTTGCCTGATGTTCACTTCTGTCCCACTGACCATGAGGCTTAGAGTTGGAACTTGAAGGCTGAGATGGAGCCTGCCATTTGGTATGCATACCACCAGGGGGATTCTTGTGTTTGAGAGATGAACTCATGAACCACTCATAATAGTGGTCATACACAGTGCAGCAGAGTCAGTTTGAGATAAAGCTGAGATAATCATCCCAATCAATGTGCAGCATAGGTTTCACATTATGAATCTTCTCCAATTTGGCAAGTTGAGCAGGCATCAGATCACCATAATTGTCTTGGATAAGGGTAATGATGCTCTGCTTCAGTCATTGTGCACCTTCTTCCAGTAGGTGCTCAATGCTGCCCATATTGCAGGATGGATAAAGCTCCTGTCATTTGTTATCAGTAAAAATATACAAAACAAAAGTAATTGTGTACCCCTCATGCCACATAGGACTCATCAGTACTATCCAAGTTGAATCCATCTGTTGGGCAATGGCAGAATACATCAAACAAGATTTTTTTCAGCAATGCCCACATCAGGCCTTCAACTATGACTTTATGGTAGAACTTGTAACTGAAGAAAGATTTCAAGAAGTTGCTGTGGGACATGAGGCCTTTGGCACATAGTTGGGCAACATTTTGGTCTTTATCATCTGGTGATTCCCATTTATGATCTTCAGAGATGTAGATAATAAAGGCCAGGCCAATGCTCAGTGAATTGTCTAATAAGTTCTTGACCTTCTGCAAGGTAGCTGATGGACAGATGGTGAAGCTGACTTCACCAACCCATTTGACAGCATAATCACCCAGATTGTCCATGAGAGTGGTGAGGAAGTCAGGAATTGTGGGCAAAGGCTGGGAAATCCTAGAGTTGAGTTCAACAGAGAGGATGCCAAAGGGTGTGCATAGATTGGTGATGAAATGATGAAGGACAGTCGAGAGGTGGATGAGCGAACACTTGTGGAGTTGCAAAGGTGACATGACATGTAGTTCTTCTGATTCTGGAAGATAGATAAATCTATGTCATTCAGAGAAACCTCAATTACAACTCCAATGGGTTGGAAAGTACTCACTTCAGGTGGATTGGGAGATCATCGACTGCATTCAACAGCTCATTGAAATTGGCGGGCATGACACCACAAAATATCTGGCAGTGATAAGTTGATATGATGCACAAGTAGGTGGGTTGATATTGTATTGCACCTTTGGTGTGTCGAGTGTCAATTCCTGGAGTATTGCAATGTATTGGTTTTAAAGACAGTTAGATACAACATATATGTTCTGCGAGAACATGCCTAACCAATTTTGTCATTATCACAATTATCAATCTTTGGTCCCCCAATGCCATCGCTCTTTTTCAATGGGGCACTCTTGGTAGTCTTGGAGGGGACCACATTGGTCTTTGTACTCTTTTTGTGATCTCTGGCCTGTACTTGTCCTCTTAGCAACTTGCTTTTAGTTGTAACTTGCCACTGATCACCCTCAGAGGAGAAAAGTGAGGTGTTGGTTGATGGCTCCACCCACATTTTCTCAGGGTTGTCCATGGATGATTTGGCTGTGACTCTGTGAGTGCTGAAAGCAAAGGATGTTTGGTGAACGTGAAAAGAACTTCAAGATTCATAGAGGGCAGTGGAAATATGTACTGGGGTGATAATATGATGAATGCTGCAGGACTGTACACTCAATGAGTGCTCTACATCAAAATACACATAAAAACACCCAGCAGATAATTATGTCATGCACCCAGATGACCCAGGAACTTATCTTCACGAGTTGGATCTGGGATATCAGGCTCGACAAGATGACATACACATAGAATGTGAGGTAGAACAAGCTAGAAAGTTGTCGAAACAGTACAAGCTTGAAGATTGATCCAAGTTAATACTTAAACTCATAGCATGGTAGCATATGCCATTTGATCATTGACACAGGATCTACCATGCACTGTAGGTTGGTGAGTTGTGGCATGCAACTCGGAGGGGTGGCCCAGGTGGGTCCACATGATTGATCATGGGTGTTGGCAGTTGAAGACACCATGCAAACATTGCAAAGGGTGTGTGAGAGAGAAACTTGAGCGAGTCCGAGCGATGCCGAGAGAGATTGAGTGAGAGTCATAGAAGAGAGTATGTGGTATGACTGGGCAGCATATATTTAAGAAAAAAAAACAGGACCAGCAGCGTCCAGGTCCAAACAAGAAGAAAAAAATGAATGTGATAAAAAAGAAAAAAAAAATCAGTGGCATCCGAAATGACAAGGGAGGTAATTCAAGCCAGGTCCAAGAACACCACAGGATCCGTTTCTCTGCACACACCATGCTTGCATCCCCCCGAGAAAAAATAGAAAATGAAAAAGACAAGTTGGACTCAACACCCGGTTGATAGCGGCATTGATCATCACCTTGCGCGCCGTCAAGACTGTCCCATACCACTCCTCCAACACCCGTTGAATCTCGTGCTTCAGCTCCAGATCTACATTGCTTGGCTGCACCGTAGTTGAGGAGTGGCAACACTGACATCAGACTCTGGACTCTTGTCAATTATCCCTCCAATACTTGGAATGAAACTGGGACTGAGCATCTCAAATTGGAACAGGGCATGTTGAAGAAGTTGGTCGGTGGTCATGAACCCATCCTGATTGAGTGGGTGGCGTTCAATGGGCAGAGCTGTGACATGGGCATGGTGCGATCAGTACGGTATCCCATGGAAACAAAGGGAGGAAACATGCTGAACTGTGTCAGCGATGAAGAGTGGCTCCCAGGGTCCTCATGTCTGCACAGCAATGTCGCCTGTGACTCAGCATAGCCTCCCACCTTGTACATGGCCGGGAGGGACCCAGGAACTGATGGAGTGGTTCGACTCCTTGTCCCATAGCTCATTCTCATAGTCATTCCGCATCTTGAGAGGGATCACCTGGGGATCAAACTTGCCTTCATCCTATCCGGAGTCATCATCGTCATCGTCATCAGCACACAAATATACAACAAACTCGATATATGTGCACGATAATCTTCTTGCCCAGCTTTCCCAACACAACACGTGTCATACCCCAGGCAAGAAGTCGCCCACTGGCAACTGATCTAGGAACATGAGCTTTCCCAGGTTGTGAATCGTTGAGTTGATCCAACGATGTTGCTGTGACAGCAGGATCTACCAGTCATCGGGTGCAATGGTGTACATGTGTGGGTCACACATGAACTGTGACTCATTCATCAAAGGAATGTCATCAGGTACTGATCCTCACTGAGGTGCAGAAGATTCTTCATGTGCAGCATGTTGACATGGTTCTGAGAGTAGTCCATGATCATCTGGTTCAAGATCACTAGCAGGTCATGCATGTCAGCAGTGTGAAGCCGGAAGAGCATAAAACAACCGGGAAGACAGGTTATACATCCAAATGATGACACGAATGCCTTGGCCATATGATGTGAGATGAAGCATTTGTAGACCTGGATCATCATGACAATTGACTGCTTCGCATTTGTGAGTGTCATAAATGCCAAGCACTTTGTCATCATGGACCATGCTGCAAGGAAACAATGATTAAAATATGAAGAAAAGAATAAAAGAAGGGACACAAGCTGGCACGTACAATGAGAGCAACCAGTTGAGCAAGAGCCAACCAACAGTGGTATCCACATTGATTGTGAGCTCAAGTGGGTTCATCAGCGAGTTGAAATGAACCTGTTGTGTGTGTGTGAGCACGACCCAAATGCACCTGGCACTTGACACTTAGCACACCTTGTCCATGTTGTGCTCTGCACCTGAGGAAGCTGTCAGAGGAATACATGATGGGCCCATGCTCCCCATCCTTGGTATTTTGGCATTTTCAGCTGCATGAATGGCCTCAAGGAACTCTGCATCACTGTCACACATGCCTCACAGTCTGTGGTGGCATGCTGGGGAGGGGGTTGGTGGGGGTAGCAGAATATGCAAGTTGTCTTAAGCTTGTAGTTAGGATGACAACCATGCTATAGATGGGTCCAGTTCAGAAAGCACATGAGGGGTTGGAGATTAAAGCAGACTGTGACACATTAATTGTCAGAATGTGTGCACTATAGAGGGGTAGAGATACCCTGACTACAGACATAAATACAAGAAGAGCTAGATGTAGCTAAAAGAACTAACCTCAGTTGCACAGTGGTAGTGGAACAACTGAGGGAGAAATGACAAAACCAGACTGACTAAATAGTGACAGAGATTAGAGCACATGAACTCTGATGTAACTCTGATGTAATGTCTGGAATAGGATAAATGAGGTCTGAGGGAAGAAAGGGACCTTACTAAGTAGAATGGTTAACTCCAAGATGCTTCAGAGTGAAGTTGAGGGACTTGGTGTGCATCGACCTCGGAGTTGTAGTGGATGACCTCAGAGATGTCCGGAGATCAAAGGTGTTGCATTTTGACATTAATGCAGGGCTGAGTCTGCAGTTCGAAACCAGTCTAAAACCAAAAAACCACAGTTTGGGAAACTGGGGTTTTTCGTCAGTTAGGTTTGGTTTACAGCAGTGAAAACCATTACCAGTTTTGGTCTCAAACTGCTGGCAAACCAGAACCACAGCAACACTATGTGGAGCGAGTTTGGAAGCTTTGCTCTTGCTGAAAACATCTGTGAAATCATGATACTCTAGAGGAATGCCAGAAAGATCAGCTGGATTGGAGGCAATGGAGGTGGAGCAGAGGTCACTTTCTGGAGGGTGGAGCTGCAGGCTGAACTGCATGGAGCCTTCCAGGCAACAAGCCAATGTGAAGGCCAGAGTGCTGATAAGTGTGATTGGCAGGGCCTTGCATTCTAAGAATTGTGGTGTATCAAAGGGGATGGGGTCAGCTTTCAGAGTGGGGTCCAGAGGCTGCAGAGGCAAGCTCAGGGGTGTTGGCATGGGCTGTTCTGGTGAATGGAACAAGATACTGCTCAAGACCCAGTCCATCAATGGATTGAAGTGGGTGAGCCAGTTGTGTTCTAGAACAAGTGAACAGGATTCATCCAATGGAGTGACATAACATGTTGTCAGAGTGATATCACCAGAGGAGAATTGGACAGAGAGGTTGATAGCTTGGGTAATGGTGGAGTTTGTAGTTCCATTGAACAAATGGAGTTGGAGCAGAGGAATGGAGTATGGGAAAATATTGTGTTTATTGATGAATGAAGTACCTATGAAACAGTCAGAGGATCTGGAGTCTACGAGCACAGGAAAAGAAGGAATTTCATATGAGAGGAGAGAGATGAAGGGCATAAGGGATTTGGAGTCAGAAAGAGTGGACACGTTGAGACAGATCTCCTTGAGTGCATGGGGGGAATCAATGCAACCTCCATTCCATGTGGAGCTTTGGAGGTCGCTATCTATTTTTTCACCTCTGAGAAGGCCTCCAGTTTGGCTTCCAGAGGGGCAGTATTAGTGGCATGGGCCTTCAAAGCCTTGGACATAGACTTTGGGCAGTCTTTCACCATGTGTCCTGAATGACTGCAGAACATGCAGAGGTTGTTGTCAAAGTGACACTTTCATTTGGCTGCGGTGAGCTTTCTGTCCTTTCTGAGCTTGGAGGAAAGGTCTGGCTTTGGAGGAGCAGAGGCTCTGGAGAAAGTGGAGGTAGTGGTGATCTTTGTCTTGGTCTCCTTGGAGTACTTAGCAGCACCAGAGTTGAAGGTGGATGATGTGGAGGGTTTGTTGAAGGTCTTAGTGGGGTTGGTGAAGGGTTTGCCTTGATGACTGATTTCAGACCTTTGCTTCCAGTAGTGGGTGTTGATGGACTGGGTGAGATGACAGAGTTCAGGGAGGGTCAGAGGCTTCCTGATGTGGGAGACCTTGTCCTTGATGCAGTCTGGCAGACCATTATAGAAGTGGTGTAGGAGGGCACCTTTTCTGTAACCTCAGACTTGTGAGGCAATCTGATTAAACTCAACAATGTATTTTTTGATTCACTGAGTATCTTTCATTGTCAGGTGATCTAGTTAATGCTCCACATCTCTGACAGGGTTGTATGGACCGAAATTGATCTGTAGCTCTGAAACAAACTCCTCGAAGTCATCCATCCAGAGTGGGCAGAGCATGGGATCTTTCATTTGGAGAAGGTCTGGTTTGAACCACTCTAGAGCCATGTGTCATATCCATGACAACTCTGGTCCCTCCAGAACCAACTCTGCTTGTGCCTCTGGTGACAACTCACCAATTATGCACCCTTGACCCTCTGGACCTCTGTATACATGATATGTCATCTCTTTGTTCCTTGTTTAGTTAGTTTCCATGGTCTGTACCTTTCTCTGATCCTGTGCAGCACAGCTCCAATGAACTGCACGCCCAGCACACTGCTCCAGTTATGTTCTTCTCTGATCTCCATATTACCAATCAGATATGTACATACTTACTCATCTGTCTCCTCCATAGTATATATAGTGTACAAACCCTCTGTAATGACTTCAGTCATGATATCAAATAGACTAGATGTTCTCTGATACTCAGCTTGACACCAGACTTCCATTGTAACCCAATGGTAATCTCTCCCCTACTCTGAGTCGCTCTGACTCATCTCTGCTTCTCTGAACCCTCCAACAAATACAGGACCACACACTGAGGCTTGAATAGTGGCACACCACATAAGGTGAAGCCAAGGTCCTACTAGTAGCTCCGGAGTTCATCTGCACAGCTCTAACACCATGTCCTTGAGGTATGACTGCACAAATGTTACTTTGATGTGGTCGGAATGGAAGTCATTCAGGCAGTCTTGGAAGTTTAATTCACACTGGACCAGGAAAACCTGGAGCTTGCAGGGGTCTGCTCCATCAAACTGGTCCAGTTTCCAGACCTTGGTGCACTGAGAGAATCCAGAGGAGGATTTGTGGAAGGAATGCATGAGTCCCTGTATGGTGTTCACAAAAGCAAGGAGTGGATCAAGGGGCACATTCTGATTATCTGGATCAGGGATGAAGTCTTGATCATCATTGGACAGGTTGAAGATGTCATCTAGGATGTCTGGATTGTTGTCAGAGGAGTCTGAGAGGTCAGAGGGATCTCCAGGTCCATCAGAGCCTCTAGGATCACAGCCATTGTTGAGAGGAGTCTGAAAACCTTGATCTTCATTGTCTTCTGATAATTCTTCAATGTGTGCTCCCAGAGTAGGAGAGCACATCAGACCTCTCTGAGAGGCAGACAGAGTGTGGTGAGTGGAGAAGCTACAGAACTGGTCTACAAGCTCCATGCCATAATGGCTGGAGCTAAAGGTGCTGAGGATGTTATAACATGGGTGGTGGGATGGATTGGTGATTGCATGAGAGTGAAATCTAGTGACACAGGTAGACATTGTGAACTCTGAGCAAGTAAAAGTTCAAATATACTGTTAAACTAATGGTGGGGGGGAGTGAGTACAACTCTGGAGGAACTCCAAAGGGGCTGGAGTTGCAAAGGTGTGAATGAGACTTGGCTTCACTGTATGTGGTGCACCCTTACTCAAGTTCAGTGGTCTTGATTTATGGAGATAAAGATGGAGAATGGAGGTCAGAGGTTGAAGTGAGTCTTCAAGACTCAAGAGGATTTTGGAGGGAAGTTAAATCAATATTTGAACTAAGGTATGTACAGTGCTGGAGGTACTATATATATACTATGGAGGTGTATCAGATTTGTAACAGAGTCATAATGTATGAGTAAGACAGAGGTTGGGCACCTATGAACTGGAGCTGCACACTGGTGAACTATGAACCAGTGCTGTGCAAGCACAGCACAGTGAGAGAACAGAGGCAAGACTAGTACATATAGAGAACAATAGAAACATACATAAGAGGAACATAAACTGGATAAGTTCTGATGGTAGTACAGAGTGTAGTCAAAGAGAAAT